>JASKMD010000008.1:17911573-17931765 GCA_030144725.1 Haematococcus lacustris | reverse complement strand
CCGTCATGTTAATGCATGGCATGTTGGGCATGTTACAAGGCATTGGGTACGGCGCACCATGGCATGATGGGAAGGTGAGTTTTCAGGAGCAGGTCCGCTGCTGGGCATCATGTCCCCTGCGGACGTGGCATAGGACGTGGTTGTGCAAGAGTATCAACATGATCCATAGAGCATGCACATATGTTTGGCAATTGTAGCGTTGGTGCACACAAATGGCATGTGCATACGGTGGCTGCATAAGGGTGCATGGGACATACCAATTGCAGCGCTCGTCTTCATAGTGTTCAGCATGACAGCGCTGCTGGATCCATTCAGCTGCAGCATGGCCTCCAAAGGAGCTTGGAACCAGCACACGAGCATGGCGACGTCGTACAATTTGGGGCCGTTATTGCCCACGAGCCCGATCCACGCGTCCATGGCTTCCTGCGGCACCAACATTACAACGTGAGACGTATGAACAGCGCGCAAAAGTGTGCGCGTCTGCTGCCAATGCATTTACACATGTTACCGGTGCGCGGCTCACCTTGTGCGTGCTGACACGGAGAGTGAGAGGTGCAATTGTTGCGACGCGCTTGAGCGCCGCTGTTTGCTGGATGACGTACAAGGACGACCCTGTACAAGCGCAGCGAAACCTTAGAATGATGTGTGTGTATGTGCGTGCCTCGAGGCATGGCATTGCGAGGCGTCGGACATGTTGAGGGTGGGCTCCTACCTTGCATTGGGCGGTCTGCCTTGCGAGAATCCTTACATTCTTGGTCGAAGGCCTTAGATTGCTGGCATTTGACGTCGAGTGCGTCCCGGGTGATTGGCACACGCGGGTGGATGTCTTCGTAGCGATGAGCGCCTCGGTTGAGCAATTGCCATGTTGGCTCGGTCATGTTTGTCATGCTCGTGGATGTTGCAGGGGTCGGAGCTTGCTCATTGGAGGAACGCACGAACGCAAGCCAATCGGTGTGCATTGGTGAGGAGTGGGAGCGCTGTTTGTGGCAAACTCCGGGCTCGAGGCTACTGATATCCCCTAAGGCTCAACCGCTACAACCGACGTTTTGTGTGACATGGCACACGTGTCTGACCTGTATGACCGGTGCGTACTCCACGCGCAGCGTTTGCGCATTCACCTACCTGCACACAACGTTGAAAAGTAATTTTTGACCGTTTGAAATAGGGCACGACTCCGCTACATCGTGTTCCATCCCGCAGTACGATAAGCAGCCGCGCCTTTGCAAAGATGGATCCTGCGCCAGACCAGACCACGCAGCCGCATGTTCAGCAAGACCAGCAAATGAGCTTAGGACACTTGTAAGTGGAGCAGGCCACGGAGCATGAGATGGAGCATCAGGCCCAACAGTCTGGGGAGCAGCAAGCGGAGCAGCAGGATGTGCAACAGCAACAGGGACAGCAATGGCAACATGATAAGGTGGAGAAGGTGCCAGACGAGTTTGACCCATCTTACATAAAGAAGGTACAAGCAACACAGGGCAAGAACCTCATGCGTCTAGGAGATAATCTATTAACTTGGTTGCTTGCAGTTTGCCTCGCATGTTGAACGTGCGCACTCTCCCTTTGGCATGCTAGGGACCTATGCGGTGAGCTTCTCACAGGTACCTTGTTACTACATTGCTATGATTGAAAACGCTGCCAAATACCTTGTTTCACTGTAGGCACATGCCCAGGACATCTTCAATGAGTTTGCACCTGACCTCATACGCAAACTGGCAATGCGCTGCATGCTCCCGGTGTGTTTGTTGAATACGTCGATTCACAGCAATAGGTATAGCACAGACACGTAATTGGAATGACTCCTGGCAGAGATGCACTGTGCAGGAGTACCCAATACCAAAACATGAAGATGGAGAGTACCCACTGCTCACTTGCCCGCTTGCCATCGCAATGTACATCATTGCCCTGAAGGCAACAATTGGGTACATCTACACTGTGATGAGGGACAGAAAGGTCCCGTACTGGCGCCGGCTATCCTACACTACTTAGGATAGGATAGCCGGCGCCAGTACGGGACCTTTCTGTCCCTCATCACAGTGTAGATGTACCCAATTGTTGCCTTCAGGGCAATGATGTACATTGCGATGGCAAGCGGGCAAGTGAGCAGTGGGTACTCTCCATCTTCATGTTTTGGTATTGGGTACTCCTGCACAGTGCATCTCTGCCAGGAGTCATTCCAATTACGTGTCTGTGCTATACCTATTGCTGTGAATCGACGTATTCAACAAACACACCGGGAGCATGCAGCGCAGTGCCAGTTTGCGTATGAGGTCAGGTGCAAACTCATTGAAGATGTCCTGGGCATGTGCCTACAGTGAAACAAGGTATTTGGCAGCGTTTTCAATCATAGCAATGTAGTAACAAGGTACCTGTGAGAAGCTCACCGCATAGGTCCCTAGCATGCCAAAGGGAGAGTGCGCACGTTCAACATGCGAGGCAAACTGCAAGCAACCAAGTTAATAGATTATCTCCTAGACGCATGAGGTTCTTGCCCTGTGTTGCTTGTACCTTCTTTATGTAAGATGGGTCAAACTCGTCTGGCACCTTCTCCACCTTATCATGTTGCCATTGCTGTCCCTGTTGCTGTTGCACATCCTGCTGCTCCGCTTGCTGCTCCCCAGACTGTTGGGCCTGATGCTCCATCTCATGCTCCGTGGCCTGCTCCACTTCCAAGTGTCCTAAGCTCATTTGCTGGTCTTGCTGAACATGCGGCTGCGTGGTCTGGTCTGGCGCAGGATCCATCTTTGCAAAGGCGCGGCTGCTTATCGTACTGCGGGATGGAACACGATGTAGCGGAGTCGTGCCCTATTTCAAACGGTCAAAAATTACTTTTCAACGTTGTGTGCAGGTAGGTGAATGCGCAAACGCTGCGCGTGGAGTACGCACCGGTCATACAGGTCAGACACGTGTGCCATGTCACACAAAACGTCGGTTGTAGCGGTTGAGCCTTAGGGGATATCAGTAGCCTCGAGCCCGGAGTTTGCCACAAACAGCGCTCCCACTCCTCACCAATGCACACCGATTGGCTTGCGTTCGTGCGTTCCTCCAATGAGCAAGCTCCGACCCCTGCAACATCCACGAGCATGACAAACATGAGCGAGCCAACATGGCAATTGCTCAACCGAGGCGCTCATCGCTACGAAGACATCCACCCGCGTGTGCCAATCACCCGGGACGCACTCGACGTCAAATGCCAGCAATCTAAGGCCTTCGACCAAGAATGTAAGGATTCTCGCAAGGCAGACCGCCCAATGCAAGGTAGGAGCCCACCCTCAACATGTCCGACGCCTCGCAATGCCATGCCTCGAGGCACGCACATACACACACATCATTCTAAGGTTTCGCTGCGCTTGTACAGGGTCGTCCTTGTACGTCATCCAGCAAACAGCGGCGCTCAAGCGCGTCGCAACAATTGCACCTCTCACTCTCCGTGTCAGCACGCACAAGGTGAGCCGCGCACCGGTAACATGCGTAAATGCATTGGCAGCAGACGCGCACACTTTTGCGCGTTGTTCATACGTCTCACGTTGTAATGTTGGTGCCGCAGGAAGCCATGGACGCGTGGATCGGGCTCGTGGGCAATAACGGCCCCAAATTGTACGACGTCGCCATGCTCGTGTGCTGGTTCCAAGCTCCTTTGGAGGCCATGCTGCAGCTGAATGGATCCTGCAGCGCTGTCATGCTGAACACTATGAAGACGAGCGCTGCAATTGGTATGTCCCATGCACCCTTATGCAGCCACCGTATGCACATGCCATTTGTGTGCACCAACGCTACAATTGCCAAACATATGTGCATGCTCTATGGGGCTGGCGGTGAGGCACCTCCACGCGGTGGCCCTGGTAACAATCCGCGTTGACTTCGGTCGCACGGATTGGCAAAGCTACCTCACCACCGCACCCAGCGGTATATAAATTGGGATGCAACGGGACAGCCTTCCCAGGCTTGAACGGGCACCGCTTTGTCCAGCGGAATACAAATGAGGTCCGGGTGCCGCACACGACCGCTGCGGGTCATCGAGCTGTTGTGGAGTTGCTGGCGTCGTCAAGGAGGGAGCAGAGCTACCTCAACGCGGGACGTTGGCTGACAGCTGAAGTTTGGACTTTTGGAGCCTGAACTTCAGCTTTTAGTGCGACATCCAGCGGACAAGGCTGGAATTGCTCTCGTCAACGAGGAGAAGAGATAGGTCCAGCTGCCGAGTGCACTAGACTTTGCTCCTCTCATGCCTCTTTGTTTGCCTTGGGTGCTAGCTGTGGTCTGTGGCTACAGCTAGGGCAGCTTGGTGGGGACATGTCCAGCCTGTGTCCAACGTTTGGAGGTGGGAGCAGGCCGCGCCACAGGCGGAAGCTCCTCCCTTAATGCACGCCGGTTTGTACCGGAGTAGTTTTCTTTTTTTTTCTTTCTGCATGCTCTATGGATCATGTTGATACTCTTGCACAACCACGTCCTATGCCACGTCCGCAGGGGACATGATGCCCAGCAGCGGACCTGCTCCTGAAAACTCACCTTCCCATCATGCCATGGTGCGCCGTACCCAATGCCTTGTAACATGCCCAACATGCCATGCATTAACATGACGGGCGCATGTTGTGTTGACCTTGCAGCACACACCCATCTCCAAGCCACAGGGTGTTCGCACATCTGACAAGGCCACCCGTGATCATCCTATTCATCAGGTGTGTTCACCACTCTGTTGGACCACACAGTCTACTGACACCATGCCATGACATGCCTGCCATGACTGCATCCCTCATATGTTGTGAGGCACCCTGCCGTTGTCCACAATCACTGATGCACACGAGCCCTTGGGCCTGTGCAACACTAGTTGCATGGAATTCCACACCATGCTGCCTGCCATGATGTCTTGAGCCATGAAGGATGTACGCTCTTCACCTTCTGGTGTTCGTTACAACCGTCCTACTCCTTTCCGCATGGACGATGAGGATCCTGTTGAGGTGGAGGTGAGCATTGACACTACATCACCGCAATTGCACAAGTCATCATTACATTCACACTGCCACACTACCTACCTGGTGCAACACGCACATCACTGATGGGTCAATGCTATGATTTCATCACACTGCACAATATGTAAATGCTGCATTGCATGTACTTCTGGCATGTGTATGAAACGTGTGCCTAATTGTTGCAACAACAGTGGAATTGTCCACATGTGCTTCATTGCTCACAGCCAACATATGTGGACGTACGTGTACGTCGCCGCCTGCAGCCAAACATGGGGTCTCCAAGACTTGTAAGCCACTGTCCTCCTAGGACACACCAGCTATCATGCATGCTGAATGTTTCAACTCCACAACCCACTCAACTCTGTATACATTGTGCTCCATTGTCGTCATGTAGGACCCACCAACACTGGACTCTAATGTACGTAGCGTGCGACAACGTACAGGCAGCATGCCAAACACCCATGAACCTGGTAACCAGGTATGGTAGTGATGGTACCCACCAGTTAGTGCCTTAACAGTGTCACACCACTAACATATGGTGCTCATTACTGTGTGGTCCACATTTTGCAGCGCCCAGATGTTGAGGCACCTCAACGACGACACCTACTGCCCAATGTGCCGCTAGTGCGACAGGTGAGCCACTCTTCCTCCAACCCATGCCACCATCACTACATGCAGTGCACAATGACTTTGCCAAACTTCATGCTACATAATGCATGCACTGTAACTCCTCGTCTTTGCCATTCAGGTCCCTCCTAAAGACGTCATTGACGTAGACTCTGACACCGACTCTGTGAGTGCTTCAGAATCAAGCACAATTGGCCACAGTCTCTCACATGCTCGTGTTAAACAACATGTTCAGGAACCACTGAGCGCAAGCAACAACCGCCACTCTGATTCTGAAGATGCTGACATCATCCCCCGTCGCAACATCCTCGCTCGCCCACCGCTCCCAGTGCGTTGTGTCTTTCACATGACCTAACAATCAGTCACAACCATTCTGCTGTGCTGTCCCCATCTCCTATTCCCACATCCCCTACAATCCAGTTCAGCTCAACTCTTGCTTCACAGGAGGTCTTGGACGATGACAGTGATGATTCAACCTCACCCTCCCAAATAGATCCAGTACCAGAGTGAGTACATCTACCAACCCCTTGTCGTACATGTGTTTCAATGAGCTTTGCCCTCCCAACACATGTCATATGTGTTGTTCGACAGGCCCACCTTGTACCTTGAGTACGATAGCTCAGTACGTGCATCGGTTAAAAAGTATCAGAAGCACCACATCAAGGTCCTTATCAGCAAGGACATTGACACAGCACCCACCAAGATCCGGGCTTTTCTGCGTCAGCAACTCAAGTCAAAAGGCGCAACCAATGCCCCCTCTCGCGTGACCTGGGGCACCACCACTTTGTACACGTCCTGCAACACAAGTGCGTGATCATCCACAAGCATGACGGCTGCATGACTGAGCGCTTACATTGCTTCTGCACAACTCAGACTACCACTTTCCCTATGCTATTCAGCATGGAAGTACCAGCATGTCAATGTTGTATGCCAACGACGATGCTACTATTGCCTGTGCAGCTCGAGTGCACATGTTGTTTGGGTATAGAGATGCAGAGATCAGGACATGCTAAAATGGGATACATGTGCATCCATGTTGAATACGGTGCAGTGTTGCTACTTGACAAAGAGGCATGGCTAATGCGTACTGACACCGCAATGTCAGTAGCATGGTGTAAAGAAATATGGAACTTAAATTGGAACCACAGGCGCATTAACTCAGGGCCCATACCTGGCACGCCTGCAGTGTTAAGCCAAACAGCGTACCTGGTCAGGCACGATTGCGGCTGGGGTATAACGCCAACCCACGTACCTGGTCAGGCACGCCTGCTGCTGCCAAGCCGCGTACCTGGTCAGGCACGCCTGCGGCAAATTATGGAATCTAACGTTAGATTGGCTTCCTATATCTAGCCTAACCATTGCATCTCACGTTACATCTACGTAGATCTACGTAGGTAGGACAATCCCTAAGCACAACATGTAGCGGCAACATGCACATAGTACAAGGCACGGGCTGTATAAACACATGCACAACTATGGCTAGAATGTCACCATAGCTTGAAACTTAACAGTCGACCTCTTGGTTTATGTAGTAGATAGTTGGCAAACATGGAGTGTTAAGCCCGCCTAAAGACGCGAGGCCGAGGTCCGAGCGCGTAACAGCCCGAGACCTCAGCCAGAGGCCGCGGAGCGTAGGGTTAGCTGTGTCTACTCCTGACGGGCTGGCGCGCTGGCCCACCTCCACGCGGAGTGGCTGGGCGTGGACCCGGGCAAGACGAATATGGCCACGGTGGCGCACGAGGAGCGCAGCGCCGACGGCTCAGTGGTGTCAGTGCGCCACTGGACGCTAACCGCCGGGCAGTACCGGGACCGGGACAGCGGCATCACGCGGCAGGCCCAGGCTACGAAGATCTGGCTAGCCAAGGTGAAGCCGCAGCTCACAGCCCTGTCAAAGGTCAGCAGCAAGCCCAGCTCGCTGGCCTCGTACCGGCGGTTCGCCGACACCGTCCTGGAGACGTACGACGCCATGTGGGCCGAGGTCTCGAAGAAGCGCTGGGCCAACGCCAGGTTCAGGCTGTACTGTGGCAAGAAGCGCGTGGTGGCTTCGTTCTGGGCCAAGGTAAGGCCCAATAACCTTAACCCACGAGCTAGTCAGCCTGACCAGCTGCTGCTGTTGTTGCCTCCGTTGCTGCTGCTATACCTGACCTTACACATGTGTGCCACTGTGTCTATGTGGCTGCAGGTCAACAAGCAGGCAAAGAAGCTGTGGCCGGACCGCATCCTGGCCCTGGCCTACGGGGCAGCTGGCTTCAATGGCAGCGGCACCATTGGCTGCAGGGGTGTCCCTGTCAGCCAGATGCAGAAGGAGGCAGTGAAGCAGTTCAGGCCAGAGCGTGTGGTGCTGGTGGATGAGTTCCGAACCAGCCGGGTCAGCTCAGCCGACAACACCCCCAGTGAGACCCTCCTTGACACGCCGCCTGAGTCCTTCAGGTGAGGGGGTTGAGGATAGGGGGTTGTTGGCAGTGTTGGGAGGTGGTGGAGTCAGGGTGACTAGGTAGGGTCAAGATGAGACATCTTACAGATGTGCATTGCCCCATGTGTCCATGCAGGTGGCTGCGGCCAGTGAAAAGCATGGCAAAGCGTTCCCAAGTCCGGGGCCTGATGTGCTTAACAAGCATCAACAACATCACCAGGTAAGCACAGACCGCTGCTGACAGCTGCTGTGTCTACTCCTGACGGGCTGGTACCAACCCTACACATGTGCATGACATGAGCATATCCCACATGACATGACACATGAATTGACGTCATACATCGCCCACACCCATGTGCAGGTTCTATGACCGGGACGTATCAGCCGCGCTGAACATCCGCCGCTGTGCAGTCGGCCCAGGGCCTCGCCCCACTGAGCTGTGCTACTGGACAAACCGCCCAGCCATGCCAAAGCCAGGCCAGCCAGGCCAGGAGTGGGTGGAGATAGCCGACAAGCCCCTGTGGCTCAAGTGGCAGCGCAAGCTGCAGCAATAGCCAGCTACAGCTCAAGACAATCCCAACAAACAAAAACAATGAACCCCTAACAAAGGGGATGTGTGTGGCGCAGGCACAGGCACTGGCACAGGCACACACACCAGAAGGCTGAGCTGAAGTGGGCATTAGGCACACTGTCGGTAGCCTTTACAATGATGAGCTCGCAGCCTGGTTCGATTCCAACTCATGCTTTATTTCGGTGTAGCATGAGGGTTGTGGGGTTCAGGAGTTGACGGGCTGGTAATTTGTGATTGAAGGTAAGAGTTGAAGGGCTGGTCGCGGTGATCGCGAGTTAAAGGGCTGATCGCGGTGATCGCCCAGCATGCTCGTTTCTCCATCAGGGGAACCTTATGGGTACGAGGGAGAAGCAACCAGGAAGCTGCCTCAGCGCTTGTATTCCCATGACTTGGGCAGCTAGGTGCAGAAGCAGACGCAAGTATTGGGGCACTGACAGCATCCCCATGGAGTGCCAGGGCCACCACTCAAACCCTACCAGTGCCAGTGCCAGACATGGCAGTGCTAATGCCACCACTCAAGCCCTCTCAACCATCTCTGCCATTCAACTGCCTTGCACAGGGGGGATGACCTGGTGGCTGCCATTGAGGAAGATGTTGACCTGGCTGCTGCCTGCAAAGCTTTCCTGGACTCCAGCCGGGATCCACACACAGGCAAATTAGTGCGGATATTCGTCATCCTAGGGGGGTAGTTTTTTGATGCGGTTCGCCTCGGATTGTCCTTGCGACTCCAACGCCACTTGACGCTTGTTGAAATTTTGAGTGTGTGAGCAGTTGGAGTGGAGGTACCTACAGTACTGTAGAGGTCTACAGTACTGTAGAGGTCTACAGTACTGTAGAGGTCTACAGTACTGTAGGGGTCTACAGTACTGTAGATATCTACAGTACTGTAGGCCATTCTTAAGCTGTTTTAGAGGCCATATATTTTAATTGTTTCTTTGCTTTTCATGGTGACTCTGCTTGTCTTGACGAATAGTACAAGCACATGGGATTCGGCGGCTGACAGTTGTGGTCATGAGATGTGGTCATGAGATGTTTGAATGAATCATGTCGTGTGCTGGCGCGCAAAGTAATAGACGAAGGAGCTTATAAGAGCCATTCATACTTACACCTTGATTGACCGACATTGCAAGGTCATTAAACATGTCTGTTACTCATGCATGCCCTTGTTGTCTACTTGTCCATGGATTTGTTGCTGAATGGAACAAAGTACATGTCTCCCCCACCCTCCTTGTGCGGGAAGAAGGGCACCAGCAGGTGTGTGAGCTTAGCCCCATCTACCGCAAACCAGTTGTGAGGGCCAGCTGCTGAGTAAAGAGTGGATGGGTGCCGGCCAACAAGTGAGCGCTGCTGGCGCACCGGTGTGGGAAGGGGAGCCTGGTAAAGCTGCCTCTGGCTTGGCTTGCGCCCTGAACGCCTGACCTGTGTTGGGGCCTCGTCCTCCTGGCTGTCTGCCTCATGGCCATCACCTTGTGTGCCTGGGGGTGCAGCTGAAGGAACTATAGCCGGCTGCTGATCTGCTTTCTGCTTCTTGCTGCGCTGTGTAGGTCGTGAAGGCTGCTTCCTTTTTGCTGGCACCCGCTTCTCTGCTGTTGCTGAGTCGTCCTCAGCAAGGGGTGTGCCTCGTGCTATTGCTAACGTGTCTAGCTGTGGAACAGGGGTGGTGCGGTACAGGCGTGCAATGGCCAGGCGCAGGAAAACACCCTGCTTGTGTGGGTGCTCCACCCGCACCCAGAACTGGATATGTGATGCATATGGTACCTCCCCCCACACCGCAACCAACTCATGCTCCCCTGTGTATTGCCCGGGTATGATCTGTAGGTACTGGTTCATTACCCAGTTGCTGTTACGCACATGGACCTTGGTGTAGTCCACACTGTGCATGACCTGCCCGTTGCACTCTGCACGCTTGAAGTACTTGACACGCTGGGGCACTGCTGGGCTGGCACCACTGACAGGATCTGCAAACACTGCATTGAAGTCCGCATCGCTCCACTCTATGCTCTCAGCCAAGAACTCCTCCCTGAACTTGATGCATGCCTGGCGCACCCACTCCTCGCCTTCCCCACCATTCGGGCACTCACTGTAACCACACCCCAAGAGTTGGCACACCTCCTCCGCAGGCACCGGCTTAGCATCCCTGACACCCTTGCTCTTCTTCCGCCCCTGCTGGCCAGCTGCCTCTCTGCCCTCCTCATTCTCTTCACCCTCCTCATCCATTCCCTCACCCTCCTGCTCTTCAGCCCATGCATCCCTCCCATGCTTATGCCTGTGTGTGTTGAACCACTGCTGCATCTGTCGGCTCAAGCGCTCCCGCAAACACATGGCCAAGGTCACCTGCAGCCCAGCAGCATGGGAGCCACTGAAGTGCTTGGCACGCTGCATGGCGCGCTCCACGAAGAACTCCGTCACCCAGCAAGCACGCCCGCGCTCACGCTCTTGATCAGGCAACCTGCATGCATAGCACATGCACACCATACCGAATGTATCAGCGTATTTGTGACCTGTTGTATGCAATGGCCAATGGTTGGTGGAGCATGGTGACACGCACCGGCAGCACAACATATGGAGGTTGCTGGAGAACAAGGAGATCGGCACGTCCTCTCCCAGCCAGTCCTTCTCAGCCAGCAGGTAGGCATAGGTGTGAATGGCGTCAGCGCCCTCGTCCATACCCGCCTTCAGCCGGGCCTCATACAGTGCCTCAGCCTCCGGTGTCATGTCTGGGCTACGCTGCGGGTCTCCCTCTGTAGGGCATGATTACAGGGCCATGCAGTACTTCGTACTGCGCCATGTGTACACGCATGGTGCAGCTGTTGTGGCAATCTTGGTTACCTGATGTCAGGTAGTGCAGCACAGCCTTCACCAATGCCTTCCAAATGGGCAGGTGACCGTTCTCCACTGTCACGATGTCTCGAAACACGTACTGCCAGCCATACCGAACGAAATGCATGAAGTCATCCATGATCCACCCCCTGCAGCAAGATGATGCACATCAGTGTTGTGAAGGGGAAGTTGTTTACATGTGTCATTTGACACCTACAGTACTGTGGACCTCTACAGTACTGTGGAACTCTACTGTACTGTGGACCTCTACAGTACTGTGGACCTCTACAGTACTGTGGACCTCTACAGTACTGTAGACCTCTACAGTACTGTAGACGTCTACAGTACTGTAGACCTCTACAGTACTGTGGACCTCTACAGTACTGTGGACCTCTACAGTACTGTAGACCTCTACAGTACTGTGGACCTCTACAGTACTGTGGACCTCTACAGTACTGTAGACCTCTACAGTACTGTGGACCTCTACAGTACTGTGGACCTCTTCAGTACTGTGGACCTCTACAGTACTGTAGACCTCTACAGTACTGTGGACCTCTACAGTACTGTGGACCTCTACAGTACTGTGGACCTCTACTGTACTGTGGACATCTACAGTACTGTAGACGTCTACAGTACTGTAGACCTCTACAGTACTGTGGACCTCTACAGTACTGTGGACCTCTACAGTACTGTAGACCTCTACAGTACTGTGGACCTCTACAGTACTGTGGACCTCTACAGTACTGTAGACCTCTACAGTACTGTGGACCTCTACAGTACTGTGGACCTCTTCAGTACTGTGGACCTCTACAGTACTGTAGACCTCTACAGTACTGTAGATCTCTACAGTACTGTGGACCTCTACAGTACTGTAGACCTCTACAGTACTGTGGACTTCTACAGTACTGTAGACCTCTACAGTACTGTGGACATCTACAGTACTGTAGACCTCTACAGTACTGTGGACCTCTTCAGTACTGTGGACCTCTACAGTACTGTAGACCTCTACAGTACTGTGGACCTCTACAGTACTGTGGACCTCTACAGTACTGTGGACCTCTACAGTGCTGTAGACCTCTACAGTACTGTGGACCTCTACAGTACTGTAGACCTCTACAGTACTGTGGACCTCTACAGTACTGTAGACCTCTACAGTACTGTGGAACTCTACAGTACTGTAGACCTCTACAGTACTGTGGACCTCTACAGTACTGTGGACCTCTACAGTACTGTGGACCTCTACAGTACTGTGGACCTCTACAGTACTGTAGACCTCTACAGTACTGTGGACCTCTACAGTACTGTAGACCTCTACAGTACTGTGGACCTCTACAGTACTGTAGACCTCTACAGTACTGTGGACCTCTACAGTACTGTGGACCTCTACAGTACTGTGGACCTCTACAGTACTGTGGACCTCTACAGTACTGTAGACCTCTACAGTACTGTGGACCTCTACAGTACTGTGGACCTCTACAGTACTGTGGACCTCTACAGTACTGTGGACCTCTACAGTGCTGTAGACCTCTACAGTACTGTGGACCTCTACAGTACTGTAGACCTCTACAGTACTGTGGAACTCTACAGTACTGTAGACCTCTACAGTACTGTAGAGGTCCACAGTACTGTAGACCTCTACAGTACTGTAGACGTCTACAGTACTGTAGACCTCTACAGTACTGTGGACCTCTACAGTACTGTGGACCTCTACAGTACTGTAGACCTCTACAGTACTGTGGACCTCTTCAGTACTGTAGACCTCTACAGTACTGTAGACCTCTACAGTACTGTGGAACTCTACAGTACTGTAGACCTCTACAGTACTGTGGACCTCTACAGTACTGTAGACCTCTACAGTACTGTAGACCTCTACAGTACTGTGGACCTCTACAGTACTGTGGACCTCTACAGTACTGTAGACCCCTAACCTGTGGACCTCTTCAGTACTGTGGACCTCTACAGTACTGTGGACCTCTACAGTACTGTGGACCTCTACAGTACTGTGGACCTCTACAGTACTGTAGACCTCTACAGTACTGTGGACCTCTACAGTACTGTAGACCTCTACAGTACTGTGGACATCTACAGTACTGTAGACCTCTACAGTACTGTGGACCTCTTCAGTACTGTGGACCTCTACAGTACTGTAGACCTCTACAGTACTGTGGATCTCTACAGTACTGTGGACCTCTACAGTACTGTAGACTTCTACAGTACTGTGGACCTCTACAGTACTGTGGACCTCTACAGTACTGTGGACCTCTACAGTACTGTGGACCTCTACAGTACTGTAGACCTCTACAGTACTGTGGACCTCTACAGTACTGTGGACCTCTACAGTACTGTAGACCTCTACAGTACTGTAGACCTCTACAGTACTGTGGACCTCTACAGTACTGTGGACCTCTACAGTACTGTGGACCTCTACAGTACTGTGGACCTCTACAGTACTGTAGACCTCTACAGTACTGTGGACCTCTACAGTACTGTGGACCTCTACAGTACTGTGGATCTCTACAGTACTGTGGACCTCTACAGTACCTTGGATCTCTACAGTACTGTAGACTCCAGGAGTACTGTAGACCCTGCCAGCACTGTAGACGCCTTTTAGACCATGCCCCACACAGATCAGCACACTCACGTGAAATCCTCTGTGTGCTTCAGTCGTCGTCCAAACGTCACAGGGAAGTGCATGTCCTGGAAGCGCTTGATCATCGTCTCACGTGGACTCTCCTTGTCGTTGCCTTGGCGCTTGCTGAAAGGCCCGCTCTTGGAAAACAGCCACTGCATATGGTGCTTCACAACACCAAACAGGAAGGCGTGCGCGATGGGCACCACATGCAGCCACTTGGCCTGCACGTACTTGAGGTACTTGGTCACTATAGGCCGGCCCCAGCACCCGATGTCTGTGCCCTTCACCCAGCCCCCCTCAACGGCTGCGCCACGAGTCTGCATGTCCTCCTCTGACAAACGGTTCCGACGATCCCACATCCAAGCCTCAAACCATTCGCCCACCACACCCCTGCCCACCACGGGTTCGCCATCATGCCCCTGGCCACCAGCAGCTCCTCCACCAACCTCGCCATCACCACCCTCTGCCTCCTCATCTCGCCCTTCAAACCGATCAGCCTGCCCACCCTGATCACCTTGTGGTGCAGCCAAGCCCGCACCCTGGCTCGCACCCTGGTTTGCACCCTGGCCAACGCCCTGACCTCCACCCTGGCCTGCACCCTGGCTTCTCAATCCTTCACGTCCTGGGCCATTAACCACCCCAGCCGCCCTGCCCGTATGGCGACCACCTCTCCCCACCCCAGCACCCACACCAGCATCTTCTTCTGGGGGGGGATGAGGATAGCGGCTCAGGTCTGGCACCAACACCTCCACCGGCAGCCAGTACCCCTTGGGGTGCACACCACCGTCACCAGGGGTCCGCAGCCAGCACCAGGCACAGTTCATGCAAGCACCATGGCCAAGACTCTTCATCAAACACATCCTGCAAAGCACCATGCATCATTGGATTACACACAACTTGTTGGTGTTGTATATGTTGCCCCCACTCACCGAGCCGGAGTGTCCGCCACCACGCTGGCCAGCATGGGGTACAGCCGGATCTTGTGGGCCTCATTGGCACCACGGTAGCCTTTGGGGGCGTGCAGATAGACCCAGCTGTCTCGCATGCTCTCATCCAGCGAGTCACGCAGGTCCACCAGCAACTGCCAAACACACAAGCAGCCTCACTCGCAGAAAAGATCGCATTATAGGTGCCACCTAAGGGTACTTTTTTTTTTGATGGAAGGCTGCAGTTGCTCATAAGCAAGCCAACGCTGTTGAAAAAAAAAATCAACTCCAAGTGGCTGGCGAGATTCGAGCGTTGGCCTGTCGTGCCGTTTTGAGAGGCAACCAGTACTGGTTGAGGTCCAGTACTGGTTGCTAACCAGTACTGGACCTCAACCAGTACTGGTTGGCATCCAGTACTGGTTGCCATCCAGTACTGGTTGTCAGCTTTGGCAGAGTTAGGGCATGGAGATATCAAAGTTTCCGCGTATCACATTCAAGCCTTCCCATATGTAATACTTGCATCGCTGGTCTTTCGCTGGAAGCTCCCCAACGGCTGTCTACGTCGATGTGCGATGTGCGATGTCCAGTGGATGTGCGCTACAATGTGCGCTTGTGATGGGTTGACAACTCTCCATACTGCCAAGTCTTTTGGATGTGCGATGTCCAGTCGATGTGCGCTATCATGTGCGCTTGTAAAGGGTTAACATCACTCTATAATGTCAAGTCCTATGGATGAAGCGAGGAATGCTTACAGTAAAGTGGATGATAGCCGAAGGGTTAGGGCTAAGGCTCGAGTACAGGGCTGGAGCCTAGGTTAGGTACAATATAGGCACAGATTACAACAAGAGGACAACACGCTATAACACATTGCATGTGCTATCACTCACTAAGCAATGTCATTGAGATTACTATGTACGTGTGTTTGTTACCACTATCACTACCACTATCACTATACCATTAAACAGTACACAGCTTCGCACGCTATGCAACATGCAATGTATCATTTACCAAGACACTCCATCCGTCCTCTATCTCACTCCCTTATAATGCAAGACGACCTCAATGTAATGAAGGTAGTCGTTTAAGCTCCAGCCCCTGCACTGAACGTTGCACGAACCAGCACAGGTTGCAGGAACCAGTACTGGTCACTCGAACCAGTACTGGTCACTCAAACCAGTACTGGTCGCACCAACCAGTACTGGTCCATGAACCAGTACTGGTCACTCGAACCAGTACTGGTCACTCGAACCAGTACTGGTCGCACCAACCAGTACTGGTCCACGAACCAGTACTGGTCCACGAACCAGTACTGGTCACTCGAACCAGTACTGGTCGCACGAACCAGTACTGGTCGCACCAACCAGTACTGGTCCACGAACCAGTACTGGTCACTCGAACCAGTACTGGTCACTCGAACCAGTACTGGTCACTCGAACAAGTACTGGTCGCACGAACCAGTACTGGTCGCACCAACCAGTACTGGTCCACGAACCAGTACTGGTCACTCGAACCAGTACTGGTCACTCGAACCAGTACTGGTCACTCGAACAAGTACTGGTCGCACCAACCAGTACTGGTCTACGAACCAGTACTGGTCACTCGAACCAGTACTGGTCGCACCAACCAGTACTGGTCCACGAACCAGTACTGGTCCACGAACCAGTACTGGTCACTCGAACCAGTACTGGTCGCACGAACCAGTACTGGTCGCACCAACCAGTACTGGTCCACGAACCAGTACTGGTCCACGAACCAGTACTGGTCACTCGAACCAGTACTGGTCACTCGAACCAGTACTGGTCGCACCAACCAGTACTGGTCCACGAACCAGTACTGGTCCACGAACCAGTACTGGTCCACGAACCAGTACTGGTCACTCGAACCAGTACTGGTCACTCGAACCAGTACTGGTCACTCGAACCAGTACTGGTCGCACCAACCAGTACTGGTCCACAAACCAGTACTGGTCCACGAACCAGTACTGGTCACTCGAACCAGTACTGGTCACTCGAACCAGTACTGGTCGCACCAACCAGTACTGGTCCACGAACCAGTACTGGTCCACGAACCAGTACTGGTCACTCGAACCAGTACTGGTCACTCGAACCAGTACTGGTCGCACCAACCAGTACTGGTCCACGAACCAGTACTGGTCCACGAACCAGTACTGGTCACTCGAACCAGTACTGGTCGCACGAACCAGTACTGGTCGCACCAACCAGTACTGGTCCACGAACCAGTACTGGTCCACGAACCAGTACTGGTCACTCGAACCAGTACTGGTCACTCGAACCAGTACTGGTCGCACCAACCAGTACTGGTCTACGAACCAGTACTGGTCCACGAACCAGTACTGGTCCACGAACCAGTACTGGTCACTCGAACCAGTACTGGTCGCACGAACCAGTACTGGTCGCACCAACCAGTACTGGTCCACGAACCAGTACTGGTCCACGAACCAGTACTGGTCACTCGAACCAGTACTGGTCGCACCAACCAGTACTGGTCCATGAACCAGTACTGGTCACTCGAACCAGTACTGGTCACTCGAACCAGTACTGGTCGCACCAACCAGTACTGGTCCACGAACCAGTACTGGTCCACGAACCAGTACTGGTCACTCGAACCAGTACTGGTCACACGAACCAGTACTGGTCGCACACAACCAGTACTGGTCCACGAACCAGTACTGGTCACTCGAACCAGTACTGGTCACTCGAACCAGTACTGGTCACTCGAACCAGTACTGGTCGCACCAACCAGTACTGGTCCACAAACCAGTACTGGTCCACGAACCAGTACTGGTCACTCGAACCAGTACTGGTCACTCGAACAAGTACTGGTCGCACCAACCAGTACTGGTCCACGAACCAGTACTGGTCACTCGAACCAGTACTGGTCACTCGAACCAGTACTGGTCGCACCAACCAGTACTGGTCCACGAACCAGTACTGGTCCACGAACCAGTACTGGTCACTCGAACCAGTACTGGTCACACGAACCAGTACTGGTCGCACCAACCAGTACTGGTCCACGAACCAGTACTGGTCCACGAACCAGTACTGGTCACTCGAACCAGTACTGGTCACTCGAACCAGTACTGGTCGCACCAACCAGTACTGGTCCACGAACCAGTACTGGTCCACGAACCAGTACTGGTCCACGATCCAGTACTGGTCACTCGAACCAGTACTGGTCACTCGAACCAGTACTGGTCGCACCAACCAGTACTGGTCCACGAACCAGTACTGGTCACTCGAACCAGTACTGGTCACTCGAACCAGTACTGGTCACTCGAACCAGTACTGGTCGCACGAACCAGTACTGGTCCACGAACCAGTATTGGTCCAGCAGCAGCATCAGCAGCAGCAGCAGCAGGGGAGCAGGGGTGGTTGGGATGGAGTGGCACTTGCCTGGCAAGGTGTGCAGAGGGGGCACGCTATGGTACTCTTTTCGCGCTCCTACTGCATGCAAACAAGAGCAACATCACTCACCGCACAGCGACCGGCCCGCTAAGGCTACGGTGCAGCATCAACATTGTGGTGTGTGGATGGGCATGGCTGGCGGTTTGGGTGTAGATGGCATGGCTCAAGGCTGCCTGACATAGCTGTGGCTGCAGGTTGCAGGCGGCGGGGGGAGGAGCGGGTACAAGGAGTGGGTCTTAATGTGCTTGCTGGAGTACAAGGAGTTGTGCCCCAGTCGATGGGGGCAGGGGGCTGGGGGCAGGGGGGTAGGGGGGGCAGGGGGGCAGGGGGATGGGGATGGGGGTAGCGTGCCGATGAACTGGAAGGAGGTGGTTGTATATGGGAAAGGAAAGAGGAGGGGAAAGGCCCATCAGACCTGCAGCCAAGCGAGTGGAGAGAGACGTGAGCAAGGGTGGAACGGGTTGTCAGATGTAGCAGAAGCAGCAACAACAACACTCACCACACAGCGACTGACCCCTGCCTGCTAAGGCTACGGTGCAGCTACAGCTTGTGGTGTGTGGATTGGCATGGCTGGAGGTGTGATGTGTAGATGGGCATGGCTCCAGGCTGCCGTACACAGCTGTGGCTCCAGGTGACTATGACGGTGTAGTTGGAGGTGGTGGTCTGCGGGACTGGGCTGGGCGGGGGTAGGGGTGGGGCGGGGGCGGGGGCAGGGGAGGGGGAGGGGGAAATGTGTTGATGGATGGTGTATCGGGAATAGGGAAGGGGAGGGGAGTTGCCCATCAGACCTGCAACCAAGGGGCGTGCACGTGAGGTAGGGAGATCAGGCTAGGCACTGAGTGTCAGCCACTTACCGGTAGCCACCAGCAACCACTCAATAGCAGGGAGCATAATTCGAAAGGGTGAGGACGAAGAGGGGGGTGGGGGAGCTTGTGTGTGGGGGGTGGGTGGGGAAGGTGGTGGTAGTGATGCCAAGGTGCCAAGGAAGGTTGGTGGAGGTCTTCTCTTGGCTGCTGGGAAGGGTCGGGAGGGGAGGGCAGGTGGCTGCGATGCCAGGCGGATAGAAGGGGAGGGGGAAGGGAAAGGAGAGGGGGGAAGGTGGAGTACTAGGAGTGACCATCAGACCTGCAGCAAACACGGTGCGTGCTAGTGGTTAGGCTGGATGATAGTGGACATTGAAAGGCAAGGGCGACCCACTCACCGCTGACGCCGTGCTGCTCCATGTTGCGCCATGTTGGCTCCCTGTTGGCTCTTACCTTGGAGTGGTGTTGGCTCTTACCTTGGAATGGTCTTACCTTGGAGTGGTGTTATTATTGGTGGGAGTGAAAGAGCTACGGTAGGGTGAAGCGTCAAGGGTGGGGTGTGCTCTCGTTTGGCTGCTGGGGTAAGGGAGGGAGCTGCGATTGTTAGGGGGGCAGGGGGGGTGGAGTGGGGTGGGGGAGGGGGGAAGGGAGGGCCGGGGTGGGGAAACGTGGCAGTGATGGTCAGGGATGGCAGGGATGTCAGGGGGGAGGTGACGGGGAGGGGGGAAGCGGGGGTTGGGGAGAGGTGAAAGTGGAGTTGGTGGGACAGGGTAGGGAAGGGGAAGGGAGGCTAGTGGCAGGATTGAAGGCGTCGGACCTGCAGCAAGCAAGGAGCGTGTTTACAGTGAGGCTGGCATGACATCCTGGAAAGCTGTACGTATTGCATGACTGATGCACTCACCTGGCATAGGGCACAATGTATTGTCCACTCACCGACTGCGGAGAGTCACGGGAGGGGAAGGGAAGGGCAGGAAGGTAAGGGGACTTGTAGCCACCTGTAGAGACCTG
>JASKMD010000008.1:17851009-17908509 GCA_030144725.1 Haematococcus lacustris | reverse complement strand
TAACCCTAACCCTAACCCTAACCCTAACCCTAACCCTAACCCTAACCCTAACCCTAACCCTAACCCTAACCCTAACCCTAACCCTAACCCTAACCCTAACCCTAACCCTAACCCTAACCCTAACCCTAACCCTAACCCTAACCCTAACCCTAACCCTAACCCTAACCCTAACCCTAACCCTAACCCTAACCCTAACCCTAACCCTAACCCTAACCCTAACCCTAACCCTAACCCTAACCCTAACCCTAACCCTAACCCTAACCCTAACCCTAACCCTAACCCTAACCCTAACCCTAACCCTAACCCTAACCCTAACCCTAACCCTAACCCTAACCCTAACCCTAACCCTAACCCTAACCCTAACCCTAACCCTAACCCTAACCCTAACCCTAACCCTAACCCTAACCCTAACCCTAACCCTAACCCTAACCCTAACCCTAACCCTAACCCTAACCCTAACCCTAACCCTAACCCTAACCCTAACCCTAACCCTAACCCTAACCCTAACCCTAACCCTAACCCTAACCCTAACCCTAACCCTAACCCTAACCCTAACCCTAACCCTAACCCTAACCCTAACCCTAACCCTAACCCTAACCCTAACCCTAACCCTAACCCTAACCCTAACCCTAACCCTAACCCTAACCCTAACCCTAACCCTAACCCTAACCCTAACCCTAACCCTAACCCTAACCCTAACCCTAACCCTAACCCTAACCCTAACCCTAACCCTAACCCTAACCCTAACCCTAACCCTAACCCTAACCCTAACCCTAACCCTAACCCTAACCCTAACCCTAACCCTGACCCTAGCCCAACGTTGCAACGGTTTGGGTGGAGCCCCCAGGCTGCAGGGTTGGCCCTTCACCCTGGGGTGTTAGGGTGAGCTCACCCTCACCCAAGGGTGTTAGCCTCCTCACCCTAACCCTGGGGTGTTAGGGTTGCCACCCTAACACGTTAGGGTCACTTCCCTAACACATTCCTGGGCTCGCCCTTTGGCTCCAACTAGTCACCACCACACCTCAGCCTTGCACCAGTGCACCCAGGGGCCTCACCCCAGGTGACCCACACCTGACATGCTCCGCTCTCCCCCCTATAACTTTGCAACCACTTGGCGGATGGCTGTGAAACAAGTTGCACCGTGTAGCCTGTACTACAACGCATCTACCTACCGAGTTACAGCTCACTCCAGTGACATTCAAAGTCCTTAACCCCAGCCAATGGGTCCAAACTTTGAACAGGGCTAGGATACCCTAGACTTGGCCGTTTGGCCTGATTTTTGCACCAATCGACGGCATTTTGCAAGGCGCATCCAGCGGTATGCTCCGCGTGGCCCAAAACTCAAAAACGCGCTTTCTACGCCCCGCCAAAGTTTGGCGTGTGCACTGAGCCAGGCTGAGGGTGGCACAAGGCGGGCAGGGCGGGTGGGGAGGTGAGCCACACCTGGTGCGGTGCCATGGGGGAGGTGAGAGGGAGCTACGCACCGAGTTTCAGGCTGAGCTGAGCAGGGGGCGGGGGGGTTCACCTACGTGGGTGACCCCCCTTGTGTGGGTGGGGGTGTGCCAGGCTGGGTGGCGCGCACGGGACGGGCTCCGCGCGCGAGCCGTGACCTCGGGAGACCGGCCGGCACCCCCGGGACACGTCACGGCCCTTGGACCGGCGCGGGGCGCTTCGAAAGTCACACTTGAGTGAGATGGCTCTGACATTTTTATTTATTCTGCGCCTGGCGCGAGTCGAACCCCGCTGCTCCGGCCTGCGGGACGTTGCCACGTGTCATGGCGACGCGGGAGGCCCGGGGGTGGACGGCGCAAGTGGGTCCAAGGGGGGTATCCCGTGTGTGAGAGAGGTACACATGTGGAGACGCGCACAAGTGTGACGCGCGAGGGACCTCACTCTCAGCCCGGCCCGCCCGAGGCGCGCATGGTGGCCAGGAGCCATGCAAGCCAAGTTTCAAATTATTCCATGCAGCCAGCGAAAAGATATGGCATAAACTGTGGAGGCAGCAACAGGTGTTAAGGTTATAGCTAAACCCTGAGGTGTTAGGTTGCTGACCCTAAACCCACCTCCACACCCAAGCCCCCAACCCTAACCCTAACCCTACCCTTAAGCCCTAGACCCTAGCCCAACGTTGCAACGGTTTGGGTGGAGCCCCCAGGCTGCAGGGTTGGCCCTTCACCCTGGGGTGTTAGGGTGAGCTCACCCTCACCCTAGGGTGTTAGCCTCCTCACCCTAACCCTGGGGTGTTAGGGTTGCCACCCTAACACGTTAGGGTCACTTCCCTAACACATTCCTGGGCTCGCCCTTTGGCTCCAACTAGTCACCACCACACCTCAGC
This sequence comes from Haematococcus lacustris, assembly GCA_030144725.1. NCBI lineage: Eukaryota > Viridiplantae > Chlorophyta > Chlorophyceae > Chlamydomonadales > Haematococcaceae > Haematococcus > Haematococcus lacustris. The sequence continues at coordinate 17,906,174 of JASKMD010000008.1, read as the reverse complement.
CTTGCACCAGTGCACCCAGGGGCCTCACCCCAGGTGACCCACACCTGACATGCTCCGCTCTCCCCCCTATAACTTTGCAACCACTTGGCGGATGGCTGTGAAACAAGTTGCACCGTGTAGCCTGTACTACAACGCATCTACCTACCGAGTTACAGCTCACTCCAGTGACATTCAAAGTCCTTAACCCCAGCCAATGGGTCCAAACTTTGAACAGGGCTAGGATACCCTAGACTTGGCCGTTTGGCCTGATTTTTGCACCAATCGACGGCATTTTGCAAGGCGCATCCAGCGGTATGCTCCGCGTGGCCCAAAACTCAAAAACGCGCTTTCTACGCCCCGCCAAAGTTTGGCGTGTGCACTGAGCCAGGCTGAGGGGGGCACAAGGCGGGCAGGGCGGGTGGGGAGGTGAGCCACACCTGGTGCGGTGCCATGGGGGAGGTGAGAGGGAGCTACGCACCGAGTTTCAGGCTGAGCTGAGCAGGGGGCGGGGGGGTTCACCTACGTGGGTGACCCCCCTTGTGTGGGTGGGGGTGTGCCAGGCTGGGTGGCGCGCACGGGACGGGCTCCGCGCGCGAGCCGTGACCTCGGGTGACCGGCCGGCACCCCCGGGACACGCCACGGCCCTTGGACCGGCGCGGGGCGCTTCGAAAGTCACACTTGAGTGAGAGGGCTCTGACATTTTTATTTATTCTGCGCCTGGCGCGAGTCGAACCCCGCTGCTCCGGCCTGCGGGACGTTGCCACGTGTCATGGCGACGCGGGAGGCCCGGGGGTGGACGGCGCAAGTGGGTCCAAGGGGGGTATCCCGTGTGTGGGAGAGGTACACACTGTGGAGACGCGCACAAGTGTGACGCGCGAGGGACCTCACTCTCAGCCCGGCCCGCCCGAGGCGCGCATGGTGGCCAGGAGCCATGCAAGCCAAGTTTCAAATTATTCCATGCAGCCAGCGAAAATATATGGCATAAACTGTGGAGGCAGCAACAGGTGTTAAGGTTATAGCTAACCCTAACCCTAACCCTAACCCTAACCCTAACCCTAACCCTAACCCTAACCCTAACCCTAACCCTAACCCTAACCCTACCCCTAACCCTAACCCCTAACCCTAACCCTAACCCTAACCCTAACCCTAACCCTAACCCCTAACCCTAACCCTACCCCTGTCCCTTTCCCTGTCCCTCTCCCTGTCCCTATCCCTATCCTTAACTCTTGCCTTACAAGACTCAGCAGAGTCCCCATAACTTACATGTCTCATCATTGGCATGCGCACATACACCATCTTAACAAGGCACATGCTTCTATTGTGTTGCATGCTTGCAGGAGGTGGTGACGACGTATGGAACAGGGCAGCGCAAACAGCTACTCTTCACCATCCCTCAGCATGATGGCAGCCTGGCTGACGAGGTGTCCATGGTGGGGATGCTGACCGAGGAGGCGGTGCAGACGTTCCAGCAGCTGGATGACACCATCAAGGCACGCCATCTGGCTGCCAAGGTGTGGGCTCAGGCGTGCTTAAAGCGCCTCCAGGCTAGAGCCAACCAGCTGGTCACCTCCCCCCTCCGTGGTGGCACCATCCTGTGCAACGACCCGCACAAAATGCTGGAAGACGGCAAACCCAAAAGGGCTACCGGCTTGGTGCCAGCTCAGGCACTGCATGTGGATGTGCGGCCTATGTGGTCTGATGAGGAGGAGGCTAGAAAAGCAGCCCTGTTCTCACCCCAACCCCCCTTGACAGACGCACCCCAGCCACAAGCCCCCTCCTCAGCAGCATGCAGCAGCCCGGCAGCAAATGCAGGTTCATGTCCCAGCCAACAGCCATGCCCCAAGCGGCAGCCTTCCCCTAGGCGGCAGCAATCCCCAAGTCGGCAGCAATCCCCCAGTCGGCAGCCATCCCCTAAGTAGAAGCCGCCCCCCAGCCGTTGGCGTTTCATCCCAGGGCGAGATGGCATGGTGCTCATCATGGCCATGCAGCGGGTCAGCATCCTCCTCATCCCCCGCAGCCACAAGTGGGTCCAGGTGGTGGAGCATTTCTGGAACGGTCCAGGCAAAAGTGCAGAGTGCCAAGCTGCTCTTGAGGAGTACCTGCAGCAAAAGATGACAGCCCAGGAGGTGGTGCGTGTGACCTTGGAGCCAGGTCAGGTGCTGGGGATGCGTGGGTACACAATCCATGCTGGTGATGAGGGCAGGGTGGGGACAGGTTCGGTGCGGGTGCACTTCTATGCCTCCACTGGCTTTGTGTCGGACACCACCTGCTACATAGCTGAGTTTGGCCACCTGTTTGACAGCATGTGCCAGCCCACCACAGAGCCCAGGCCCGGCAGCACACCCAAGGTGCCGGCCTGGCAGGGGGAAGAAGGAGGTGGCACGCACGTGCCTAAGGTCCCATTCAAGCCCCCAGCTCAGAAAGAAGAGGACGCCATGTGGGTGGCGGATTGGCTCAAAGTCACAGACTTCTCACAGGCAGTGGTACAGCAGCTGGAGCAGCAGTGGTATGAGGCAGCAGGAGTAAGTTGGCCTCCGGCAAAGCCAGAAGAGCAGGAGGATGAGCCGGGCAAGGGTGACAGGACCAAGCGAAAGCCAGGCCGTGGCGGTGGCAGGGGTGGAAGCAGTAAGAGAGGTCGACTGGAATGACATGGACTACATGTGAGACCGCATGACGATGATTGAAATGGTTGGGTTACACTGCGTATGTTGTGTTAGGGATACGCAAAGGTGACTGTGATGGAAGGTCCCTGCACTCGTCCCTGCGCCCGTCGTCCCTGCACTCGTCCCTGCGCTTGTCCCTGCACACGTCCCTGCGCCCGCCATCCCTGCACTCGTCCCTGCACTCGTCCCTGCGCTTGTCCCTGCACTCGTCCCTGCGCCCGCCATCCCTGCACTCGTCCCTGCACTCGTCCCTGCACTCGTCCCTGCAATTGTCCCTGCAGTCATCCCTGCACTCGTCCCTGCACTCGTCCCTGCGCCCGTCATCCCTACACTCGTCCCTGCACTCGTCCCTGCACTCGTCCATGCACTCATCCCTGCATTCGTCCCTGCGCCCGTCGTCCATGCACTCGTCCCTGCACTTGTCCCTGCACTCGTCCCTGCACCCAGGGTTAGCCCCGCCAAAGTTTGGCGTGTGCACTGAGCCAGGCTGAGGGGGGCACAAGGCGGGCAGGGCGGGTGGGGAGGTGAGCCACACCTGGTGCGGTGCCATGGGGGAGGTGAGAGGGAGCTACGCACCGAGTTTCAGGCTTAGGTGAGCAGGGGGCGGGGGGGTTCACCTACGTGGGTGGCCCCCCTTGGTGGGTGGGGGTGAGCCAGGCTGGGTGGCGCGCACGGGACGGGCTCCGCGCGCGAGCCGTGACCTCGGGTGACCGGCCGGCACCCCCGGGACACGCCACGGCCCTTGGACCGGCGCGGGGCGCTTCGAAAGTCACACTTGAGTGAGAGGGCTCTGACATTTTTATTTATTCTGCGCTTGGCGCGAGTCGAACCCCGCTGCTCCGGCCTGCGGGGCGTTGCCACGTGTCATGGCAGCGCGGGAGGCCCGGGGGTGGACGGCCCAAGCGAGCCCAAGGGGGCTATCCCATGAGAGGGAGGGAGACACACTGAGCGACGCGCACAAGTGTGACGCGCGAGGGACCTCACTCTTATCTTGGCTTGCCCGAGGCGCGCATGGTGGCCAGGAGCCATGCAAGCCAAGTTTGAGATTATTCCATGCAGCCAGTAAAAAGATATGGCATTAAGAGTGAAGGCACCAGGGTGGGGTAGGGTTCTTAACCTAACCCTAACCCTACCCCTGTCCCTTTCCCTGTCCCTCTCCCTGTCCCTATCCCTATCCTTAACTCTTGCCTTACAAGACTCAGCAGAGTCCCCATAACTTACATGTCTCATCATTGGCATGCGCACATACACCATCTTAACAAGGCACATGCTTCTATTGTGTTGCATGCTTGCAGGAGGTGGTGACGACGTATGGAACAGGGCAGCGCAAACAGCTACTCTTCACCATCCCTCAGCATGATGGCAGCCTGGCTGACGAGGTGTCCATGGTGGGGATGCTGACCGAGGAGGCGGTGCAGACGTTCCAGCAGCTGGATGACACCATCAAGGCACGCCATCTGGCTGCCAAGGTGTGGGCTCAGGCGTGCTTAAAGCGCCTCCAGGCTAGAGCCAACCAGCTGGTCACCTCCCCCCTCCGTGGTGGCACCATCCTGTGCAACGACCCGCACAAAATGCTGGAAGACGGCAAACCCAAAAGGGCTACCGGCTTGGTGCCAGCTCAGGCACTGCATGTGGATGTGCGGCCTATGTGGTCTGATGAGGAGGAGGCTAGAAAAGCAGCCCTGTTCTCACCCCAACCCCCCTTGACAGACGCACCCCAGCCACAAGCCCCCTCCTCAGCAGCATGCAGCAGCCCGGCAGCAAATGCAGGTTCATGTCCCAGCCAACAGCCATGCCCCAAGCGGCAGCCTTCCCCTAGGCGGCAGCAATCCCCAAGTCGGCAGCAATCCCCCAGTCGGCAGCCATCCCCTAAGTAGAAGCCGCCCCCCAGCCGTTGGCGTTTCATCCCAGGGCGAGATGGCATGGTGCTCATCATGGCCATGCAGCGGGTCAGCATCCTCCTCATCCCCCGCAGCCACAAGTGGGTCCAGGTGGTGGAGCATTTCTGGAACGGTCCAGGCAAAAGTGCAGAGTGCCAAGCTGCTCTTGAGGAGTACCTGCAGCAAAAGATGACAGCCCAGGAGGTGGTGCGTGTGACCTTGGAGCCAGGTCAGGTGCTGGGGATGCGTGGGTACACAATCCATGCTGGTGATGAGGGCAGGGTGGGGACAGGTTCGGTGCGGGTGCACTTCTATGCCTCCACTGGCTTTGTGTCGGACACCACCTGCTACATAGCTGAGTTTGGCCACCTGTTTGACAGCATGTGCCAGCCCACCACAGAGCCCAGGCCCGGCAGCACACCCAAGGTGCCGGCCTGGCAGGGGGAAGAAGGAGGTGGCACGCACGTGCCTAAGGTCCCATTCAAGCCCCCAGCTCAGAAAGAAGAGGACGCCATGTGGGTGGCGGATTGGCTCAAAGTCACAGACTTCTCACAGGCAGTGGTACAGCAGCTGGAGCAGCAGTGGTATGAGGCAGCAGGAGTAAGTTGGCCTCCGGCAAAGCCAGAAGAGCAGGAGGATGAGCCGGGCAAGGGTGACAGGACCAAGCGAAAGCCAGGCCGTGGCGGTGGCAGGGGTGGAAGCAGTAAGAGAGGTCGACTGGAATGACATGGACTACATGTGAGACCGCATGACGATGATTGAAATGGTTGGGTTACACTGCGTATGTTGTGTTAGGGATACGCAAAGGTGACTGTGATGGAAGGTCCCTGCACTCGTCCCTGCGCCCGTCGTCCCTGCACTCGTCCCTGCGCTTGTCCCTGCACACGTCCCTGCGCCCGCCATCCCTGCACTCGTCCCTGCACTCGTCCCTGCGCTTGTCCCTGCACTCGTCCCTGCGCCCGCCATCCCTGCACTCGTCCCTGCACTCGTCCCTGCACTCGTCCCTGCAATTGTCCCTGCAGTCATCCCTGCACTCGTCCCTGCACTCGTCCCTGCGCCCGTCATCCCTACACTCGTCCCTGCACTCGTCCCTGCACTCGTCCATGCACTCATCCCTGCATTCGTCCCTGCGCCCGTCGTCCATGCACTCGTCCCTGCACTTGTCCCTGCACTCGTCCCTGCACCCAGGGTTAGCCCCGCCAAAGTTTGGCGTGTGCACTGAGCCAGGCTGAGGGGGGCACAAGGCGGGCAGGGCGGGTGGGGAGGTGAGCCACACCTGGTGCGGTGCCATGGGGGAGGTGAGAGGGAGCTACGCACCGAGTTTCAGGCTTAGGTGAGCAGGGGGCGGGGGGGTTCACCTACGTGGGTGGCCCCCCTTGGTGGGTGGGGGTGAGCCAGGCTGGGTGGCGCGCACGGGACGGGCTCCGCGCGCGAGCCGTGACCTCGGGTGACCGGCCGGCACCCCCGGGACACGCCACGGCCCTTGGACCGGCGCGGGGCGCTTCGAAAGTCACACTTGAGTGAGAGGGCTCTGACATTTTTATTTATTCTGCGCTTGGCGCGAGTCGAACCCCGCTGCTCCGGCCTGCGGGGCGTTGCCACGTGTCATGGCAGCGCGGGAGGCCCGGGGGTGGACGGCCCAAGCGAGCCCAAGGGGGCTATCCCATGAGAGGGAGGGAGACACACTGAGCGACGCGCACAAGTGTGACGCGCGAGGGACCTCACTCTTATCTTGGCTTGCCCGAGGCGCGCATGGTGGCCAGGAGCCATGCAAGCCAAGTTTGAGATTATTCCATGCAGCCAGTAAAAAGATATGGCATTAAGAGTGAAGGCACCAGGGTGGGGTAGGGTTCTTAACCTAACCCTAACCCTACCCCTGTCCCTTTCCCTGTCCCTCTCCCTGTCCCTATCCCTATCCTTAACTCTTGCCTTACAAGACTCAGCAGAGTCCCCATAACTTACATGTCTCATCATTGGCATGCGCACATACACCATCTTAACAAGGCACATGCTTCTATTGTGTTGCATGCTTGCAGGAGGTGGTGACGACGTATGGAACAGGGCAGCGCAAACAGCTACTCTTCACCATCCCTCAGCATGATGGCAGCCTGGCTGACGAGGTGTCCATGGTGGGGATGCTGACCGAGGAGGCGGTGCAGACGTTCCAGCAGCTGGATGACACCATCAAGGCACGCCATCTGGCTGCCAAGGTGTGGGCTCAGGCGTGCTTAAAGCGCCTCCAGGCTAGAGCCAACCAGCTGGTCACCTCCCCCCTCCGTGGTGGCACCATCCTGTGCAACGACCCGCACAAAATGCTGGAAGACGGCAAACCCAAAAGGGCTACCGGCTTGGTGCCAGCTCAGGCACTGCATGTGGATGTGCGGCCTATGTGGTCTGATGAGGAGGAGGCTAGAAAAGCAGCCCTGTTCTCACCCCAACCCCCCTTGACAGACGCACCCCAGCCACAAGCCCCCTCCTCAGCAGCATGCAGCAGCCCGGCAGCAAATGCAGGTTCATGTCCCAGCCAACAGCCATGCCCCAAGCGGCAGCCTTCCCCTAGGCGGCAGCAATCCCCAAGTCGGCAGCAATCCCCCAGTCGGCAGCCATCCCCTAAGTAGAAGCCGCCCCCCAGCCGTTGGCGTTTCATCCCAGGGCGAGATGGCATGGTGCTCATCATGGCCATGCAGCGGGTCAGCATCCTCCTCATCCCCCGCAGCCACAAGTGGGTCCAGGTGGTGGAGCATTTCTGGAACGGTCCAGGCAAAAGTGCAGAGTGCCAAGCTGCTCTTGAGGAGTACCTGCAGCAAAAGATGACAGCCCAGGAGGTGGTGCGTGTGACCTTGGAGCCAGGTCAGGTGCTGGGGATGCGTGGGTACACAATCCATGCTGGTGATGAGGGCAGGGTGGGGACAGGTTCGGTGCGGGTGCACTTCTATGCCTCCACTGGCTTTGTGTCGGACACCACCTGCTACATAGCTGAGTTTGGCCACCTGTTTGACAGCATGTGCCAGCCCACCACAGAGCCCAGGCCCGGCAGCACACCCAAGGTGCCGGCCTGGCAGGGGGAAGAAGGAGGTGGCACGCACGTGCCTAAGGTCCCATTCAAGCCCCCAGCTCAGAAAGAAGAGGACGCCATGTGGGTGGCGGATTGGCTCAAAGTCACAGACTTCTCACAGGCAGTGGTACAGCAGCTGGAGCAGCAGTGGTATGAGGCAGCAGGAGTAAGTTGGCCTCCGGCAAAGCCAGAAGAGCAGGAGGATGAGCCGGGCAAGGGTGACAGGACCAAGCGAAAGCCAGGCCGTGGCGGTGGCAGGGGTGGAAGCAGTAAGAGAGGTCGACTGGAATGACATGGACTACATGTGAGACCGCATGACGATGATTGAAATGGTTGGGTTACACTGCGTATGTTGTGTTAGGGATACGCAAAGGTGACTGTGATGGAAGGTCCCTGCACTCGTCCCTGCGCCCGTCGTCCCTGCACTCGTCCCTGCGCTTGTCCCTGCACACGTCCCTGCGCCCGCCATCCCTGCACTCGTCCCTGCACTCGTCCCTGCGCTTGTCCCTGCACTCGTCCCTGCGCCCGCCATCCCTGCACTCGTCCCTGCACTCGTCCCTGCACTCGTCCCTGCAATTGTCCCTGCAGTCATCCCTGCACTCGTCCCTGCACTCGTCCCTGCGCCCGTCATCCCTACACTCGTCCCTGCACTCGTCCCTGCACTCGTCCATGCACTCATCCCTGCATTCGTCCCTGCGCCCGTCGTCCATGCACTCGTCCCTGCACTTGTCCCTGCACTCGTCCCTGCACCCAGGGTTAGCCCCGCCAAAGTTTGGCGTGTGCACTGAGCCAGGCTGAGGGGGGCACAAGGCGGGCAGGGCGGGTGGGGAGGTGAGCCACACCTGGTGCGGTGCCATGGGGGAGGTGAGAGGGAGCTACGCACCGAGTTTCAGGCTTAGGTGAGCAGGGGGCGGGGGGGTTCACCTACGTGGGTGGCCCCCCTTGGTGGGTGGGGGTGAGCCAGGCTGGGTGGCGCGCACGGGACGGGCTCCGCGCGCGAGCCGTGACCTCGGGTGACCGGCCGGCACCCCCGGGACACGCCACGGCCCTTGGACCGGCGCGGGGCGCTTCGAAAGTCACACTTGAGTGAGAGGGCTCTGACATTTTTATTTATTCTGCGCTTGGCGCGAGTCGAACCCCGCTGCTCCGGCCTGCGGGGCGTTGCCACGTGTCATGGCAGCGCGGGAGGCCCGGGGGTGGACGGCCCAAGCGAGCCCAAGGGGGCTATCCCATGAGAGGGAGGGAGACACACTGAGCGACGCGCACAAGTGTGACGCGCGAGGGACCTCACTCTTATCTTGGCTTGCCCGAGGCGCGCATGGTGGCCAGGAGCCATGCAAGCCAAGTTTGAGATTATTCCATGCAGCCAGTAAAAAGATATGGCATTAAGAGTGAAGGCACCAGGGTGGGGTAGGGTTCTTAACCTAACCCTAACCCTACCCCTGTCCCTTTCCCTGTCCCTCTCCCTGTCCCTATCCCTATCCTTAACTCTTGCCTTACAAGACTCAGCAGAGTCCCCATAACTTACATGTCTCATCATTGGCATGCGCACATACACCATCTTAACAAGGCACATGCTTCTATTGTGTTGCATGCTTGCAGGAGGTGGTGACGACGTATGGAACAGGGCAGCGCAAACAGCTACTCTTCACCATCCCTCAGCATGATGGCAGCCTGGCTGACGAGGTGTCCATGGTGGGGATGCTGACCGAGGAGGCGGTGCAGACGTTCCAGCAGCTGGATGACACCATCAAGGCACGCCATCTGGCTGCCAAGGTGTGGGCTCAGGCGTGCTTAAAGCGCCTCCAGGCTAGAGCCAACCAGCTGGTCACCTCCCCCCTCCGTGGTGGCACCATCCTGTGCAACGACCCGCACAAAATGCTGGAAGACGGCAAACCCAAAAGGGCTACCGGCTTGGTGCCAGCTCAGGCACTGCATGTGGATGTGCGGCCTATGTGGTCTGATGAGGAGGAGGCTAGAAAAGCAGCCCTGTTCTCACCCCAACCCCCCTTGACAGACGCACCCCAGCCACAAGCCCCCTCCTCAGCAGCATGCAGCAGCCCGGCAGCAAATGCAGGTTCATGTCCCAGCCAACAGCCATGCCCCAAGCGGCAGCCTTCCCCTAGGCGGCAGCAATCCCCAAGTCGGCAGCAATCCCCCAGTCGGCAGCCATCCCCTAAGTAGAAGCCGCCCCCCAGCCGTTGGCGTTTCATCCCAGGGCGAGATGGCATGGTGCTCATCATGGCCATGCAGCGGGTCAGCATCCTCCTCATCCCCCGCAGCCACAAGTGGGTCCAGGTGGTGGAGCATTTCTGGAACGGTCCAGGCAAAAGTGCAGAGTGCCAAGCTGCTCTTGAGGAGTACCTGCAGCAAAAGATGACAGCCCAGGAGGTGGTGCGTGTGACCTTGGAGCCAGGTCAGGTGCTGGGGATGCGTGGGTACACAATCCATGCTGGTGATGAGGGCAGGGTGGGGACAGGTTCGGTGCGGGTGCACTTCTATGCCTCCACTGGCTTTGTGTCGGACACCACCTGCTACATAGCTGAGTTTGGCCACCTGTTTGACAGCATGTGCCAGCCCACCACAGAGCCCAGGCCCGGCAGCACACCCAAGGTGCCGGCCTGGCAGGGGGAAGAAGGAGGTGGCACGCACGTGCCTAAGGTCCCATTCAAGCCCCCAGCTCAGAAAGAAGAGGACGCCATGTGGGTGGCGGATTGGCTCAAAGTCACAGACTTCTCACAGGCAGTGGTACAGCAGCTGGAGCAGCAGTGGTATGAGGCAGCAGGAGTAAGTTGGCCTCCGGCAAAGCCAGAAGAGCAGGAGGATGAGCCGGGCAAGGGTGACAGGACCAAGCGAAAGCCAGGCCGTGGCGGTGGCAGGGGTGGAAGCAGTAAGAGAGGTCGACTGGAATGACATGGACTACATGTGAGACCGCATGACGATGATTGAAATGGTTGGGTTACACTGCGTATGTTGTGTTAGGGATACGCAAAGGTGACTGTGATGGAAGGTCCCTGCACTCGTCCCTGCGCCCGTCGTCCCTGCACTCGTCCCTGCGCTTGTCCCTGCACACGTCCCTGCGCCCGCCATCCCTGCACTCGTCCCTGCACTCGTCCCTGCGCTTGTCCCTGCACTCGTCCCTGCGCCCGCCATCCCTGCACTCGTCCCTGCACTCGTCCCTGCACTCGTCCCTGCAATTGTCCCTGCAGTCATCCCTGCACTCGTCCCTGCACTCGTCCCTGCGCCCGTCATCCCTACACTCGTCCCTGCACTCGTCCCTGCACTCGTCCATGCACTCATCCCTGCATTCGTCCCTGCGCCCGTCGTCCATGCACTCGTCCCTGCACTTGTCCCTGCACTCGTCCCTGCACCCATCCCTGCACTCGTCCTTGCGCCCGTCATCCCTGCACTCGTCCCTGCTTCCGTCCCTGCACTCGTCCCTGCGCCCGTCATCCCTGCACTCGTCCCTGCACTCGTCCCTGCATCCGTCCCTGCGTCCCCACATCCATCCCTGCATTCGTCCCTGCACCCCTACTTCCGTCCCTGCACTCGTCCCTGCACCCCTCCTTCCATCCCTGCACTTGTCCCTGCACCCCCAAGTCGTCCCTGCGTTCGTCCCTGCACCCCCCCTTCCATCCCTGCACTCGTCCCTGCGCCCCCCCATCCATCCCTGCATCCGTCCCTGCGTAAACGCTACGGGCCGCACAGCCTCTGCCTTTGATTTCTTTGACCTGATTCCTTCTAGGATGGATTCCTTACATCACAAGCTACCAACTGGCTAAGTTTCAGCCCATTTGGACAAGGTCGGCTAACGCGCAGGGAAAACGCAGGGACTTAATTGTAGGAGTGATGCCGGAGTCCTCCCTTAATGCACGCTTGTGTTAAACCGGAGTAGTCTTTCTTTCTTTCTTTCTTAGGTCTGAGCCAGAAGCTTAGTCGCAACCCGCAGCCGCTGAAAAAGACATGCAGGCTAGAAGGACTAGAGGAGGTGCGACAAGCGCTACAAAACGAACCTACCAGAGTGCAACGAAATGCAACAAGGCGCAACGCTGGACCTGCCACAGGAACCTCATTTCGCGAGAGTAGCCTTTGGGAGTAGCCATCGTCGGAGGGCGAAATGTGGCAACTACGGACAAATCCGTAAAGGGGACCAGATTGTCAGGCAGAACATGAACGACCACCTGGCCCCGATAATGGTGGGCAGCGTTGGCTATTCGCCTCCACTGTCGGCGTTCTCCAAAGTCGAAGCTCCACTAGCGTGAAAGCCAGAAGTCAGCCGAAGACTGGAGGCACGATGCCCTCGCACACGCAAGTCTGGTCGGAAACCAACTGTAACGTGCAGAGCACGCTTCTATACCGATAGACCGTCTTGCGTGAATTGCGAGGAAACCGCCATGGAGGTATTTACAGAGAACCCGCGTGAGAGGGCTAGGGCTTAGAACGGGGCCCCATGGAATCGAACTAGTTGTCCTCACAGCTACGCTGCTAGGCTTTAACCTGCCCAACTCACTCGGTAAAAGTAATGCGCCCACTTGCGCCCGCCATAGGCAGTACACAGGTGTCGCGGGCAAAGGGGAACGGTGTCGCTCGAGGCTAACCGTTACAACGTCCCTCAGGTATATTCACCTGATTACTGGGCACTAGGCAACAGGCACCAACACAGTCCTGGCCAGCTGGTTGGGCAACACATCAACGGCGGCGGTCACCCTTGCTGCCCTGCTGCTTCCATCCACCCTTGCCTGGGGGGTTGCGGTCCAGCTTGCCTGGCCTAACCCGGTGTGCTTCAGGTTGCAATAGTCCCTAAAGTGGGCAGGGTTCCAGCAGTGGTGGCAGGCATGGCCAGGAGGTGGCCTAGGAGGGACATGAGGCACAAGGGCAGAAGGGGGAGGCCTTGGAGGACGTCCACCGCCCTGGCTGCTGTGGCGGCTGCCACGGTGGCCACTGCTGCTGCGCCTTCGGACATCCCAGTAGGGGCCACGAGGGGCCGCAGGAGGAGATCCTCCAGCAGGGGCGGTGAAGCCTTTGATGCGGTCCATCTGCTTGAAGAACACAAAGGCAGCTACAGCAGGTGGAGGAGGGCGACGTCCCCCTATGCTGGTGGACACTGCAAACAACACCTTCTGACCATTCAAGGCAGCCTGAATAGCATCAGTGAGTGTGGGCTCGGCCATCAGTGCCAGGTCATGCACAACATGTGCCTGCAGCTCGGGGGTGAGACCCCTGATGAAGGTGGCAACTAGCATTGCAGGTGCCATGCAAGTCATGCCTGCGACAGTCAGGGTATTCCTGAACTCCGTGATGTATGCATTGAGGGTAGAGCCCGCTGTCATGCGCAATGCACCTGGATCCAACAGCTTCCTGCGGTGCACATTTGAGTCATTACGCAGGTCATCACCAGCCATCTCTTTAAAAGAGGTACGCAGATATGCCCAGGTAGGCCTGGTGCCATGTGCAAGAATATGGGCATTCCTAGTGGGTGGATACCATACCTCACGTGCTTTGCCTGTCAAGAAGTTCGGCAAGGCATCAGCCGGGTCAATGCGCAAATATGCACAGTGAACCTCAAGGTCCTCACAGAATATCTCTGCTACTCGGGAGGTATTGAGACACTGATCTGTCCACTTCTCAGGACCTGGAACCTTGACCCTGGGCAGAGAAGCTGACACAGGTAAAGGTGAAGCAACCTGAGACGGAGGTGCCTGTCCTATTGACATCAGGGGAGGCGCAATAGGCGCAGGAGGTGCAACAGGTGCAGTGGTGCCAGACGCGGCTGGTGCAGCTGGGGCAGATTTTGCAGCAGAAGTGCCACTTCTACCATTCACAACAGGTCGAGCTGACTGCGAATACTGGTGGCGTATGTCTGCCACAGTTTGCTCTCCACTCACCAGGCGCATTCTGCAGGCCCTGGAGACGTTCCATCTCAGAAAGCTCCGCTCGAATCCGGACAGCTTCGTTTTGAGACGCTTGTAGGTTCGCGTTTGCCCCCACCAGCTGCACGCGCAACCTCTGAATCTCATCAGCTTGCGCAGCAGCTGCAGACGAGCCAGTTTCAGGCAGGATCGGGACAGCTGTCAGGGCTCCTGCATAAGAGAGCGGGCCGACGCCAAGGGCCACCACAACCGAAGGTGCTAGGCCAGCTGGAGGCTGGGCTGAAGACAGGGCTTTCAAGGTCGTCAGCACGGTCCTCATCAGATCCATTGCTTGAGCGGGTGGTAGACCAGTGAGCCTCTCGATTTCCTCGAAAGCGGGGGTTGTGATAGGCACAAGAAGAACAGGGTTGGTAAAAGATACCGTAGTACCAGTAGTTGGCACCCCAGTCGCAGCAAGAACCCCTGCTGGAACACCAGCAGCGGCGTTCGGGGTCGCTAGGGGCGGGGAGCCAGGAGTTTGGCTCCCAGGAGCGGGACGCTCCGGTCGTTTGTCTCCTCCAGAAGGAGGCTCCTTATTGGCAGTCATTTGCTGAGGGAGAATGTGGCGTTAGTAGCAACGTCGGTCGGAAACCAAAATGTAGCGTGCTAAGGCACACCGCCGACAACCGATAACTACCTTCATTCCCATAGCATGACACGGCCAGGGTTTAGAACGTTTTCCCCGAGGAGTCGAACCTCTGAAGCAGGTGTGCACGAAGGCCCACCTGCCCCTTTCGCCCACCATGTCACACTGCAGTACAGAAGTACCATGAGGCAAGCTAGGCTTCGAGGAGCCGTTCGATACGGCGGGGGTGACGGTGGGGGTGACAGCAGGGGTCCCTCCCCCACTGCCCATCCTACCCTGCTCCATCCCACCCTGCTCCCCACGCTGCTCCCCAGCTGCACTATCCCCCTCCCTGGGCGCCACGGCACTGGGCGGGGCAACCAGGTCGTTGGGAGCAGGCGCGCACGACACGGGAGCGAAGCGACGCAGGGTTGCTTGCTCGTCAAAGACCACGCTTTTGCTGACATAGAGCTGGCCCTCTGCCCACACTTGATAAGCCTTGCCCTTCTCCTCATAGCCCACAAAGGCCCCCTTGCTGTCCCGGCTGGCCAGCTTGCTGCTCGGCTCGCTGTCGTGCACCCAAGCTGGGCAGCCCCATACGCGCAAGTGATGTATGTCGGGGGGCCTGCCATAGCAGACCTCATGGGGTGTGCAGGGCTTGCCTGCCACTGGGCGAAGGTTGTGCACGTGCGCTGCTGCCATCACGCCAAAACCGCAGAAGGAGGCTGGCACCTCAGAGGCCAGCATCATAGCACGGTCGCACTCCATGATTGTGCGGTTGACATGCTCGGCGCTGCCATTCATGGTGGGGGTGCGGGGGGCTGTCTGCTGGTGCGTGATGCCCTCGCTGCGCAACCACTGCTGTGTCTCAGCCCCGATGTATCCCCCCCCCCCGGTCTGTGCGCAGGTACACAACCTTGTGCCATGGCCGACGCTGCAAGAGCGTGACCAAGTCACAGAGGGCTGACGGCGCGTCTGACTTGTGCTTAATAAGCACGGCAGCCAGCAGTCCGCTGAACTCGTCAAGAAGACTGACAAAGTATCGCATGCCGTCAGGCGTGGCTGCTGAGCAGTGACCGGTGACGTCACAAACATCGTTGTGCACCAACATCAGCGGGCGCGTAGCGGTGACCCCCTGCCCTGCATGCTGCCTTGCCTCCAGGCTGGTCTGCTTGCCCATGACACAGGGCTCGCATAGCTCACTAGCAACCGCCTCACATTGGGCAGCGGTGACTGAGGTGCCCCTAACCATGCCCTCCCGCAGCAGCCGAGCCAGCTGGCGGTACCCCGGGTGCCCTAGGCAGTGATGCAGGACCAAAGGGTCACTGCAGGTGCGGGCTACAAGGTTGAAGCCGCCGGCGATAGGCACCGGCTTGCTGTCGAGCAGGAACAGGTCCTGCTCTACCTGAGTGCCCCGGACGCTGTGCTTAGCCCCGGGCATGTTGATGGAGCAGCCAAACGAGGTGAAGTGTACACTCCCCCCCGCCCTAGTGGCCTTCCCCACTGAGACAAGGCTGCCGTCGCTTCGGGAAGATGAAGGACGTCCAGCAGCTGCATGGCCCCCCCAGCCCCCTCAAAGCACACCACCCCCTGCCCCTGCGCCTCAATCCTACCGCCGTTGGCCACAATGATGTGGTGCGGCTCATGCAGGGGCTGGTAGTCGTGCTGCATCGCGGTGTGGCGTGAGGTGCCGCGAGCACCCAGAGTCTATCACCCACTCCCCAAAGAGCAGAGGCTTGGTGACAACGGAGACAGCAACGCTGTTGCGTGACACGCTGCCAGGGTGCCGGCTGGGAGAGCTTGAGTCCCGGCCACGAGCCGAGCTGCCCCAACCAGACGCAGTGCCCCCCCCGGGACCCGGGGTGGGAGGCCTGCCAGCCCCGCTTGAACGGGACGAGGGGGCCCCACGCCATGATGGCGAAGACGAACGAGGCACGGGGCTGACGGGACGGTTTGGGCACAGGTGAGCTTGGTGCCCTATGTGGTGGCACTGCCAGTACTCCCCCTGAAAACCACGCCCGCCCTTGCCCGGACCCCGACCCCGCCCCCGACTAGCATCCCTAGGCCCCTTGCTACCCGACCTACCCCTGCCCCCGGCCGACCGAGCTGAGAGAGCGACCGCATGAGGCTGACTGTTCTGCAGCAGCTGCTCCCTTAGGAGCAGCCTAGGGAGGAGCTGCTCAAAGGTGAGCTGCTCATCAAGGGGCTGCTCAAGGATGGACTGCACGAGCTGCTGATAATCAGGTGGCAGGCCCTGCAGGGCTTGACAAAGTGTGTCGGAATACGCACCGGTCGTGTTAATGCGTTTGAACAGGTTCCGGGCCTCTTCCCAATACTCTTGCACTGACTGACCTGACTACATGCTCTGCCTGCAAGCCTGAATGATGAGCTGCTGACGGCTGGCATGCACTTGCTGGGTGTGCATGCTACGCAAGGCTTGCCACAGAGCCCTGGCTGACTCGTGCCTGTTGCACACAGCCCTATATTTGCTTGGGTCAACTGAGCTGCAGATAAGCGCATGTGCTTTCTCATCCTGCTCGGGGGTTAGGGATGCTGCCACTGGCGAAATGGCCGGGGTCGCAACCCCGACCTGACGCAAGGGTGACGCAGCCGCATTTGAGACCGACCCTAACCGACTGTTTCCCTCCAACCCCACAGGCGCTTTCCCTACCGCCCCGAGCCCGTGCTGCCTCATCAACGCTTTCATCTCAAATTCCCAATTTTCGAACTGAACCCCGGGCTGGCCTAACTTCTCCCGCACGGCCACCGCCATCATTGCAACGGGCTCACCGGAAGCACGCCTCAGCGCTGCTGATTCAAACGGGCTGCACTTTTCGACGTCGAAATTGCACTCGGCAACGACGTGGGCCCTAAACTGCGAAGGGGGCACGTCAATGCCCATTACAAAAGAATCCACGATCTAAGAACAAGTTCAAATGCATAGCGGTGCACTACGGTTGCCACGTTGGATGCCCTATGTGCCATTGCGATAGCGACCACCATACCTGCGAAGGGGGCACGTCGATGCCCACCATCGCAGGCCCAAGGCACAGCTCAAGTACACCGTCTCTGTTACAGTGCTGCTTTGAACCTAGTTTGCATGATCTTTGAATGCGCCCGCAGGTCTTTCCAGCTCTGCATGTTAAATCTTGCGTTGCATGCGGGATTCTACCAAAAGTATCTTCTGTCAATTGTTAGTTGATCTTTGCTGATTTAATGTCTAGCATTGCTTATTGTAAGTACTTGGAGCCTCACAGAACAAAGGATCAGTCACCTCCTCGCATTCCGTCTATGAGTCGTCAACTCGAATCATCCGTCTGACCAAGCACCTTCTCTTAAGAGTACGCAGGCCGTCAACATTGCAGTTGCTTAGCTGTTCCGTCAGCTACTAATCGCAAAATTTCATATAGCCAGCCATGTATCCTGCTGTCCCGGCTATCCTCTAACATTTGGTTTCCACGGTCTCGATCTTCGGCCTTTGCAGTGAACAACGAACACCCAGACGACTTCGACGTCTTGGAGCTACTCGGGATCAAGGACGGCGCTCCGACCCCCGACGCACCTGCAGTTTCAGCTACGCACCCACCAGCTCCGACTGCAGGTGATTACACCCAGTGGCTTTCATCGCCACGCCCACCTGTACTAGATAGCAGTACAAGTGATTGCGTGCAGTGTTTGAACCTGCGAAAGGAGTGCCTGTACCTGTGCGAACAGTGCCACACCTGCGCAAGCAGTGCTCACCTGTAAAAGCAGTGTTTTACCCGTGCAAGCGGTGCCCACCTGCTTTTTGCAGCGCGCGCGACACCAAGGAAACACACGCCTATCCCAGTACCTGACTTCGGTGCACCATCGACTGTAGTGGCGACCGTACCAGTGGCTACAAACCCGGTACCGCCTCCTGCCCAGCCGCAACCCCACCACCGCTCAATCCAGACATCCAATTTCAACCCGTGCCAGCTGTGCGTGAAGTTCCGTGCTGCAGCGGACTACCAGCACGCGGCCATCCGCGAGCTATGTAGTCAAGTGGCTGGTTTACAGCAGCTCATCAACAACATAGCCATTAGTAGGGCCACTATTCCATTTGCGTACCCACAACCCATACTACTTACACACCCAGTCACAGTCCCACCACCAGCTCAGGCTGTGAACAGAAACAGCCAGGCACCTCAGAGACGCCAGGCAGCCAAGGCAGCTAGGCGTGGGTAGATGGAGACCCCCATGACTGAGGCACAGAGTGTCATGATGGCCATCAACACAATGTCACAAGCATTAGGATCACAGCTTGGTGGCATGACAACAGCCCTAACCCAGTTGCTAGCATCACAACAACCACAGACTCCCATAGCCCCTCCACAACCATCAGTACCACCTCATCCTATCCCACAGCAGGCACCTACTTTCATGGGCTTGATCAAGCTTAGTGAAGTGCCTATGTATGATGGCCGTGGTGATGTGAACACTTTTCTTTTTCAAGTGGCTGATGTGTTCTCATTGTATCCGGGTGCATTTCAGGAGCAGAAGATAGTCTCTGTAACAGTGCTGATTTAAAGACAGGATGAACGGCAGGATTATTTGTCTTGCATGAGCGTGCATGGATGTTTTCTGTACAACGTTGCACATGACTTACGTGACATATGGCAACGTGGCAGAAGGGTATGAGATAGTGTGAAAGGTCTCTTCTTAAGCTGACCCAGGCATAATTCTGTAAGCATTGTTCTGAGCTCAACTCTACCTCAACCGCTTGCCGTCCGTCCAGGAATCCCAAGACTCTCGCCTGCGCCGCCACAGAGTATGTGAAGTGCTCTCAATAGCAGCAGTAGCTGCAGCACTCAGCTTTGCAAACCAGCCGCAGCTGTAGTTTGAATCAGCCGCCAGCCATGCATCCTAACATATCTAAGCCGACTCTTACATTTGGTTTCCACGGTTCGATCATCCCTGTGCAGTGAGCGCTGTCAACAACGCCGCCACGCATCCCGACGCTTTACTAACCGTCGAGGAACTTCTGCGCGACGAGCCAGCGACCCAGTCGACCCCATCAGCTGGAGCAGCCGTCCCAGCGGAACCCATCAATCGTTCGGGACGAGTTCGCATACCGGCCCCACCTGAGGCCGTGTCTGCACCACCGCGGTCTGCACCGCGCGACCCACCTCATAATCCCCACCACCGCCCTAGCACGGCGTGCTCATCTGTAGTGCATTGTGCTGAATGTGCTAAACACAAGGCAGCAGCTAAGCATTTGCACGCAGTGAACCTGCAATTGCAAGCAGAGGTCAATAGGTTGTTCGACTTGTTGCAACATCGCACGACCACGGCGCCCCAGCCAGGACATCACCCTGTAGCATACCTGCCTTACCAGCAGAGCCCACATCCGCATCGGGTGCACTTCGCTGCGCCTGTACCAGCAGTTCATTTCGCACCACCCGCAGTACCTGTGGAGCTGCCGCACAGTTTCCTGCAAGCACCTCCTCCACAAGCACCTCCTGTGCACTTCTACACACCACGGCTTAGCCTGCCAGCCCTAGCACGCCAGCCTGAGCCTCAACTTAGCCACAACGCACAGTGCGCACTACGCCGTAAGGCAGCCAAGGCAGCCAGGGTAACCCCACAAGCATAAGCAGCCCACATCATGGAGACTGAGCACGGTCCCCAAACAGCCATGGCTACATTGCTGCAGACTCTGAATGCTGTTGGTGTGGAGATGACTCGTGTCGTGACTAGCAACCATGCTCTGGCCAGTTCTGTAGGAGGCCGTAGTGCTGCACCTGCTGGTATCATCAAACTAGCAGAGATCAAGGAGTATGATGGTAGGGGAGATGTCAACAGCTTTCTGTTCCAGGTGGAGGACGTGTATTCGTTGTTCCCTAACCTGAGTGATGAGCAAAAGATAGTTTCTGCCTTTGTAAGACTGATTGGCCTGGCTCAATCATGGTACCGCTCAGCACGGGCCGACACCACCCTGACATGGGAGAGCTTCAAGACAGGGCTAATGGTAGCCTTTAGGTCTAAGTCAGAAGCAGCCAAAGCACGAGACATCTTACATGATGCCAAACAGAAGCACAACTAGACTGCCCTGTCATTTGCCACACATCTTAGGGGCCTGTTCCTGCAGATTCCTAACATCACTGGTGATGAGCAGCTAGACCGCTTTAGGCGAGGCCTGCACCCTGCACTACGTGCCATGATAGACGTCCAGCTCCCTAACACCTTCGACAAGGCTGTGAACATCGCTGTAGCGCATGACTCGGCATACAGAGACGCAGGAGTATCCACAGCGACGCCAATGCAGTTAGGCGCTCTGTTCACGACAGCACCACCGCGAGGTCGCCACTTCGCAAGCAGGCAACACACACCCAGCAGTGCACCCAGCTCCACAGCTGAGACCCGCTCCCGTCCTGCTACACACGCTAGTGAACCGTGGCGAAAGCTGACGCCCGAGGAAAGAGAGCAGTACAACAAAAACAACCGGCGCACCTACTGCCGAGAGCATGGGCACGTTGTCAGCGACTGCAAACGCCCTGACCGCAAACCCATCATTGAAGAAATATAGCTACCGCGGCAGTACACTGCCGCGAGGACAGTAGCATCGACCAAAAAGAGGTACCCTTACCAGCAATAGAGCCGCGTTTCCGCATAACAAAGCTCACCACCACGCATCCAGGCGATGAGACCGACTCCACACTGCTTGTATTCCTAGGCAGCTACAAGGGGCACAAGGTGTGTATCCTAGTAGACGGAGGAGCAACCGCGTCATTCATCGACAGCGAGTTCTGCATGCGCCACGACTTGCAAACAGCAGAACAACATGCACCTGACCATCCGCCTTGCTGATGGCCACCAGCAGGAGAGTGCAGCAATGATACCTGAGGCTCGCTTTCGCTTAGGCAGCCACAAAGGACAGCAGACGTTGCATTGCACGAGGCTGCATGGATTCGACATAATCCTAGGCAAGCCCTGGCTAGCAGAAATTAACCCATGCATTGATTGGAAGCAGAACATCATGACTTTCCATCATGCTGGCAAAAAGCACACCCTGAGGGCTCCGCCAGCCCCCAGAGATCCTGATCTTGATCGCTACACAATCAGCACGGCCGGCTTACGCACAGCGGTTCGTGAAAAACAGCCCATGCTCATGGTATCCATTACACCAGCCACACCGACTGTACCATCAGTTGAGACGCATCAGGTTATGGACTGCGCGCCTGTCTTCCCTGAGGACCTGCCAGCTGGCCTGCCGCCAAAACGAGCAGTGGATCACCGCATAGACCTTGAACCAAACAAGAGACCCCCTGTTCGATCTACCTATGCCATGTCCACCTGTGAGCTTGCTGAACTGGAAAAGCAGATTACAGAGATGCAAGAGAAAGGCTTCATTAGACCGAGCACATCACCTTATGCCTGTGGCGTGCTGTTCGTGCGCAAGAAGGATGGCACTTTCCGCATGTGCATTGATTACAGGCCACTCAACCGCATTACCATCAAAAACAAATATCCAATTCCACGTGTCGACAGTTTGTTGGATAGGTTGCATGGAGCCACAGTGTTTAGCAAAATAGACTTACGCCAAGGGTATCACCAGATCCGCATTGCCCCTGAGGACATACCAAAGACGGCATTTCGCACACGCTATGGCCACTTTGAGTTCACTGTTATGCCATTTGGTTTGTGCAATGCACCTGCAACTTTTCAACGGCTCATGAATGACATCTTGCAATTCGACATCATGCAATTCGTACAAACCAGCCCAAGAGATGGACTCAGCCTGCTGCTCGTGCTTAGAGTGTCTTGCTTGTGCATGCCTGTCTGCCTGTTTGCTTGCTCATCTGACCCGCTCCGGGACGGAGCTTTTCAGAGTGGGGGAGAGTGTAACAGTGCTGATTTAAAGACAGGATGAACGGCAGGGTTATTTGTTTTGCATGAGCGTGCATGGATGTTATCTAACCAACGTTGCACATGACTTACGTGACATATGGCAACGTGGCAGAAGGGTATGAGATAGTGTGAAAGGTCTCTTCTTAAGCTGACCCAGGCATAATTCTGTAAGCATTGTTCTGAGCTCAACTCTGCCTCAACCGCTTGCCGTCAATCCAGGAGTCCCAAGACTCTCGCCTGCGCCGCCACAGAGTATGTGAAGTGCTCTCAATAGCAGCAGTAGCTGCAGCACTCAGCTTTGCAAACCAGCTGCAGCTGTAGTTTGAATCAGCCGCCAGCCATGCATCCTAACATATCTAAGCCGACTCTTACAGTCTCAACCAGTGTAAGACTGACTGGACTGGCAAGCGCTTGGTATCGATCCGTTCGAGCTGACACCACATCGTTCTTCTCATGGCATGCATTTGCATCAGCATTGAAGGCAGCCTTCAAAACCAAATCAAACGAATCCAAAGCCAGAGACCAGCTGCACCTAGCAAGACAAAAGCCCAACCAGTCGGTTGTGTCATATGCTACACACCTCCGCTCACTGTACGTCCAGATTCCAGACATGCATGAGGGAGAAAAGCTCGACAGATTCCGTCAAGGTCTACACCCACCACTACGAGCACTAGTTGACATCGAGACTCCCACTAGCTTCTCGCAGTCTGTGGAGATTGCTGTGGCTCACGACTCTGCATATACGGCGCGTTTCCAATGGACGGAGAAAAGAGAAAAGAGATCGCCCATGTGCATGAATTCAAACGCGTTTCCAATGGACGGAGAAAAGAGAAAAGAGATGCATGGAAGTCCACTTTCCAGCCGCCGCCTACGCCTTCATTGATCTACACACGAGCTGCCCAGCAACATGGATAGCAGCAGCAGCAGCGGTTACAGCGGAAGTAGAGGCAGCAGTAGAGCATGATACGGTTTGGTAAACAAGTTTAACAAGTTAAACAAAGGGAGAATGTTTAACAAATGTTTAACACGACCGCCAGGTCTCGCTCCGCAATCGCGATGGAAGGCGAAGCAACCGCGACCCCAATGTTCGAACCAATGCACACACGCAGCCTTCCCGCGAACCAAAGCTACACGCAGAGCTACAGTGCTCGGCTGGTGTTTCACTATGATGTAAATGTGCTTGGAGCAGGCCATGGCTGGTCGGCTGTAGCTTTGGGGGTTGGCTGTAGCTCTGGGGGCGATCTTTTCATATGGTATGGGAACAAGGACGCAATTGTCCCGTTAGCTGGGATGGTGGCAGGTATGATGGGGTCAAGCATCGCAGGCGCAAGTGCACAAAGTGCGCCGTGCAAGTCAGTCGTGCAAGTCAGGCTGTAGTTGTGCAGTGCAGTTGTGCAAGTCAGGCTGCGGGGCTTATCAGGCTAACTAGTCAAGCACTCTCCGCACTAGCGGGACTAGCTAAGTATGCTCCGGGGGGCTACAACTCTCTATGGCACTGCTCCGCGTTGAAATTGCGGTGCTCGTCAAACAGCTG
This sequence comes from Haematococcus lacustris, assembly GCA_030144725.1. Taxonomy (NCBI): domain Eukaryota; kingdom Viridiplantae; phylum Chlorophyta; class Chlorophyceae; order Chlamydomonadales; family Haematococcaceae; genus Haematococcus; species Haematococcus lacustris. Next base: position 17,882,720 of record JASKMD010000008.1, on the reverse strand, counting down.
ATGCGCCCTCAGCTGATGCGCCCTCAGCAACAATACGGACGAGGACCATCTCCTGGGCATTTGTCCTCTTCATCAGCTCCTGCGGCTTAGGTGGCGACGCAGAAGCGGCAACGGGACATTGGCAACGGGACGTCAAACAGCGATGCCCTGGAGAAACAGCCCAGCCTAACCCAGCTCTCGCTGCGGCTCCGGTGCAAAAGGTCACATCTCTTGGTCACATCTCTTTTTCTCCTGGGGGGGTCGGCCTGGAGGACCCTAGCGGAGAAAAAGAGATGAAATGGAGCTCACTCTAGGAGAATTATTCGTCTCTATCTCCGCGCATTGGAAACGGGAGAAAAGAGATCCGGACCGTTGGCGGCAGTTAGAGGGACATGGGCTGGCGGCGATCTCTTTTTCTCTTTCTCTTTCTCTCTTTTTCTCTTTCTCTCTCCGATCTCTTTTCTCTTTCTCTCCGTGCATTGGAAACGCGCCCATAGTGATGCTGGCATTTCCACTACGGTCCCCATGCAACTGGGTTTCATTTCTCACAACCAACCACGTCCACGTGCACAAAGCAGCTCTGCTGCGCATTCCACCGTTGAATCACCGCCATCACGATACACAAAACTCACGGTGGAAGAGAAAGCCCAGTATCACGCCAACAACCAGTGCACCTACTGTCGCGAAAAGGGACATGTGTTGCGTGACTGTAAGCACCCACAAAAACAACCACATCGTAAAAACGACTAGTGGTTGAGACCGTCCGGCGAGAAGTAAGCACGGTTCCACAACCACCTCAGGCAGCTTCAGCTGACCTTGTCCAACTCATCGCATCATCCGCACACACAGCAGTGAATCCTAGCGCCGAGCCCATTCAAGCAGCGGAGACATCAATACCAATTAGCGACACAACCATAGATGTGCTTCCAGAACCTACGGCACCCACATCACCACGCTATTGCATAACCAAACTCAGCAACACACAGGGACAGCCAGCAGACTTGCTCATCTTCGCTGGCACATTCCACAAACATCCAGTGCGCATTCTGATCGATGGGGGAGCGTCAACTTCTTTAATTGATGAAGAGTTCTGCGACAAGTTTGAGGTGTAGGCAGCTAAGAAGCACGACCCTGACATGATCAGACTGGCTGATGGTCATCAACAGCAGAGCACAGCCATGATACCCAATGCACGATTCAGGATGTCCTCCTACAAAGGGGTACAAACATTGCATTGCACCAAACAGCACGGCTTTGGCATCATCCTAGGCAAGCCATGGCTTGCTGACATCAACCCACACATCGACTGGAAGCAGAACACCGTGTCATTCTAGCACGCAGGGCGTAAGCACACCCTGAGAGCACCACCATCCCCAACACACTCTGACATAGACAAGTACACCATCAGCACGGCTGGGCTGCGTGTCGCCATGCACACTCGTCAACCCATGTTTTTGGTATCCATCACTCCAGTTAACATTGACTCTGCCACAGATAGTCATCAAACCATGGATTGCACAGCCATCACACAAAAGTTTGCAGATGTGTTCCCAGCAGACCTACCAGCAGGCTTACCACCCCAACGTGCTGTGGACCACCGCATCGAAGTGGAGCCTGGCAAAAGGCCTCCCACCAGATCCACATACAACATGAGCACCAGCGAGCTGGCTGAGCTGAAAGCCCAAATAACTGAGATGCACGAGAAAGGGTTCATTCGTCCCAGCACCTCCCCATACGCAGCGGGCGTGCTGTTTGTTCGTAAGAAAGACGGCACGTTTCGCATGTGTCGACTACCGCCCACTCAACCGCATCACCATCAAAAAGAAATACCCACTGCCACGAGTAGAGAACATGCTGGACAAGCTGCATGGAGCAACGGTTTTAAGTAAGATAGACCTTAGGCAGGGGTACCACCATATTCGCATTGCACCAGAAGACATCCCTTAAACAACATTCAGCACACGGTATGGACACTTTGAGTTCACAGTCCTGCCCATTGGGCTCTGTAACGCACCAGCAACATTTCAAGGACTCATGACACTCCTACAAATTAGTCCCTGCGTTTCTCCCTGCGCTTTGGCCGACCTTGTCCAAATGGGCTGAAACTCGGCCAGTTGGTAGCTTGTGATGTAAGGAATCCATCCCAAAAGAAATCAGGTCTATAAAGTCAAAGGCGGAGGCTGGGCGGCCCGTGGCGTTCACGCAGGGACGGATGCAGGGATGGAGGGGGGGGCGCAGGGACGAGTGCAGGAATGGAAGGGGGGGTGCAGGGACGAATGCAGGGATGAGTTGGGGGTGCAGGGACGAATGCAGGGATGGAGGGGGGGGTGCAGGGACGAGTGCAGGGATGATCGACCTTGTCCGATCGGGCTGAAACTTAGCACGCTGGTAGCTTGTGATGTCCCTGCGTCCCTCCCTGCGTACACTCGACGGGCCGCCGAGCCTCCGCCTTTGAATTTTTTGACCTGATTTCTTTTGCGCTGAGTTCTTTACATCACAAGCTAGCGCAGCGCAGGGAGAAACGCAGGGACTAATTTGTAGGAGTGGAACGACATCTTCAGACATGAACTTGACGACCATGTCATAGGGCACCTTGACGACATCCTCATTTTTTTCACGCACACATGAAGAGCATGCCAAACACCTGGACAGAGTTCTATCACTTCTACGCCAACACAAGCTCTACACTAAACTCTTTAAGTGTGAGTTTGGCAGGTCTCAGATTGAGTTTCTGGGCCACATCATCATATCCACTGGCATTGCATGTGCCCCTAACAAAGTAGCTGCAATCAACTCATGGCCTGTCCCTACAACTGTGCATGATGTGCGTAGCTTTTTGGGGCTTGCTAACTACTACCGCCGCTTCGTCAACAATTTCTCATCCATCGCTGCACCACTCACGGCACTCACACAGGCTGATGGGCATGACAAGCAGGGCAAGGTGACATGCACATCTGCCCAGCAGTCAGCGTTTGATGCTCTGAAACAAGCACTCACATCGGCACCAATCCTCATTGCACCTGATCCAACACAACTATACACTCTACGCTGCGACGCGTCTTGCATAGGCATTGGCGCAGTGCTGTCACAAGGCACTGGACCTGCTGAGCGTGTAGTGGCTTACCATTCCAGGAAGCTGCTCCCAGCAGAATGCAACTACCCCACACATGAACAAGAGCTGCTGTCCTTGGTGGAAGCACTCAAAGTCTGGCACCACTACCTACTAGGCGCACACTTCACGCTGCTCACTGGCAATTGGGCAAACAAACACCTGCAAACACAGCCACGACTTGACAGTAGGCGACAAGCCCGTTGGATGGAAGTGCTCCAAGAGTACAACCGCCACATCGATCACATACCTAGGAAGCAAAACGTGGTGGCGGACGCGCTATCCCGTCGAGCTGACTACCATCTTTACAATTCCGCATTGGGCATCACTGCCCCAAACACTCAAGGCATTCCGACTGCCACGGGACCGGAGTCGCTCTCCGCACCCCACCCTCAACTGCACATCGATGAACAATCAGCGGCTGCAGATTCACAATACCAGCGCCACCTAGCGCCTGCACTGGCTCGCAAAGCACGCCAGTTTTAAATCCAGGGAAACCTCATGTACCACAATGGACGGGGGACTCGCCGGCTTTACATCTTGGTGGGACCCATGCGCACCGCCCTACTCCGTGAGGCACATGACATCCCCATCTCAGGACATCTCGGTAGGGACAAAACCTACGCACAACTATCACGCCATTTCTTCCCGCCTCGCATGGCAGCATCAGTTCACAACTACGTCCGCACCTGCACACACTGCCAACGAAACAAATCCAACACAGCCAAACCAATCGGTCTTCTACATCCCCTCCCTATTCCTTAGCACCGCTGGGAACATGTCAGCATGGACCTCATCACTCAATTGCCCTCCACTGCAGCTGGACACGATGCCATTGTTGTCTTTGTCGACAAGCTAACCAAAATGAATTGACGCTGTCCCCACTACCACAGTCACAGCACCCATTCTGGCACGCATTTTCTTTGAGCATGTCTTTCGACTGCATGGTCTCCCCAAGGTCATCGTGTCTGATCGCGACCCACGCTTCACAGCTGCATTCTGGAAGGAGCTATTCCATCTCACAGGCACACATCTCAACATGTCGACGGCCAACCACCCTCAAACCGATGGCAAGACTGAGCGAGCGAACCGCACGCTAGTGGACATGCTCCGCAACTTCGTCTCACCCCATCACGATGACTGGGACACACACCTCACTGCGGCTGAATTCGCCTACAACTCATCCGTTCACGCAGCCACAGGTTTCACACCTTTTCACCTCAACTCAGGACAACAACCACACACGCCGTTGTCTCTGGCTGCACCAGCGTCTCACGTTGCGCCAGCAGACAAGGAGTCGGCTCAAGCCTTTCTCCAGCGCATGGCAGCTGATATCACAGCAGCCACACATCACCTCCACAATGCACAAGAACGAGCTACTAAGTATGCAAACGTTACACGTCAGGACCACAGTTCCAAAGTTGGGGACCAGGTTTACCTGGCCGACAGCTTCTTCACTCATTCACAGACTGCACAATCCGCTGTTGATCACGCCACACGCAAGTTCTCTCCCAGGCAACATGGCCCCTTCCGTGTCCTTGAAGTAGTCACACCAGTGGCACTTAGGTTGGAATTTCCATCTGTCTGGAAGAGCATGCATCGAGTCGTTCACGTATCTCATGTTAAAGTACACAATGATGGATCCGCCATGTTCCCCACACGCTCCCCTCACGCTCCCCACGCTGCTCCCCAGCTGCACTATCCCCCTCCCTGGGCGCCACGGCACTCGGCGGGGCAACCAGGTCGTTGGGAGCAAGCGCGCACGACACGGGAGCGAAGCGACGCAGGGTTGCTTGCTCGTCAAAGACCACGCTTTTGCTGACATAGAGCCGGCCCTCTGCCCACACTTGATAAGCCTTGCCCTTCTCCTCATAGCTTACAAAGGCCCCCTTGCTGCCCCGGCTGGCCAGCTTGCTGCTCGGCTCGCTGTCGTGCACCCAAGCTGGGCAGCCCCATACGCGCAAGTGATGTATGTCGGGGGGCCTGCCATAGCAGACCTCATGGGGTGTGCAGGGCTTGCCTGCCACTGGGCGAAGGTTGTGCACGTGCGCTGCTGCCATTACGCCAAAACCGCAGAAGGAGGCTGGCACCCCAGAGGCCAGCATCATAGCACGGTCGCACTCCATGATTGTGCGGTTGACATGCTCGGCGCTGCCATTCATGGTGGGGGTGCGGGGGGCTGTCTGCTGGTGCGTGATGCCCTCGCTGCGCAACCACTGCAGTGTCTTAGCCCCGATGTATTCCCCCCCCCGGTCTGTGCGCAGGTACACAACCTTGTGCCATGGCCGACGCTGCAAGAGCGTGACCAAGTCACAGAGGGCTGACGGCGCGTCTGACTTGTGCTTGATAAGCACGACAGCCAGCAGTCCGTTGAACTCGTCAAGAAGACTGACAAAGTATCGCATGCCGTCAGGCGTGGCTGCTGAGTAGTGATCGGTGACGTCACTACCATCGTTGTGCACCAGCATTAGCGGGCGCGTAGCGGTGACCCCTGCCCTGCATGCTGCCTTGCCTCAAGGCTGGTCTGCTTGCCCATGACACAGGGCTCGCATAGCTCACTAGCAACCGCCTCACATTGGGCGGCGGTGACTGAGGTGCCCCTAACCATGCCCTCCCGCAGCAGCCGAGCCAGCTGGCGGTACCCCGGGTGCCCTAGGCAGTGATGCAGGACCACAGGGTCACTGCAGGTGCGGGCTACAAGGCTGAAGCCGCCGGCGACAGGCACCGGCTTGCTGTTGAGCAGGAACAGGTCCTGCTCTACCTGAGTGCCCCGGACGTTGTGCTTAGCCCCGGGCATGTTGATGGAGCAGCCAAACGAGGTGAAGTGTACACTCCCCCCCGCCCTAGTGGCCTTCCCCACTGAGACAAGGCTGCCGTCGCTTTGGGAACATGAAGGACGTCCAGCAGCTGCATGGCCCCCCCAGCCCCTCCAAAGCACACCACCCCCTGCCCCTGCGCCTCAATCCTGCCGCCGTTGGCCACAATGATGTGGTGCGGCTCATGCAGGGGCTGGTAGTCGTGCTGCATCGCGGTGTGGCGTGAGGTGCCGCGAGCACCCAGAGTCTATCACCCACTCCCCAAAGAGCAGAGGTTTGGTGACAACGGAGAAACCAACGCTGTTGCGTGACACGCTGCCAGGGTGCCGGCTGGGAGAGCTTGAGTCCCGGCCACGAGCCGAGCTGCCCCAACCAGACGCAGTGCCCCCCCCGGGACCCGGGATGGGAGGCTTGTCAGCCCCGCCTGAACGGGACGAGGGGGCCCCACGCCATGATGGCGAAGGCGAACGAAGCACGGGGCTGACGGGACGGTTTGGTCACAGGTGAGCTTGGTGCCCCCTCTGGTGGCACTGCCAGTACTCCCCCTGAAAACCACGCCCGCCCTTGCCCGGACCCCCACTCCTACAAATTAATCCCTGCGTCCGTCCCTGCGTGTTGACCAACCTTGTCCGATCGGGTTTGTTTTGAAAAAATCAACAGCTGTTGCGTTGTGGCCCGCAACCTATCCCTGCACTCATCCCTGCACTCTAGCCACAGGGCCACAGCGAAGCCGCCTTTGATTTTTTTTTAAATATTTTTACTGAAAAATATGTTTTATATTCTACCTACCCGACCTTAACCCTAACCCTAACCCGACCTACCCCTGCCCCCGGCCGACCGAGCTGAGAGAGCGACCGCATGAGGCTGACTGTTCTGCAGCAGCTGCTCCCTTAGGAGCAGCCTAGGGAGGAGCTGCTCAAAGGTGAGCTGCTCATCAAGGGGCTGCTCAAGGATGGACTGCACGAGCTGCTGATAATCAGGTGGCAGGCCCTGCAGGGCTTGACAAAGTGTGTCGGAATACGCACCGGTCGTGTTAATGCGTTCGAACAAGTTCCGGGCCTCTTCCCAATACTCTTGCACTGACTAACCTGACTACATGCTCTGCCTGCAAGCCTGAATGATGAGCTGCTGACGGCTGGCATGCACCTGCTGGGTGTGCATGCTACGCAAGGCTTGCCACAGAGCCCTGGCTGACTCGTGCCTGTTGCACACAGCCCTATATTTGCTTGGGTCAACTGAGCTGCAGATAAGCGCATGTGCTTTCTCATCCTGCTCGGGGGTTAGGGATGCTGCCACTGGCGAAATGGCCGGGGTCGCGACCCCGACCTGACGCAAGGGTGACGCAGCCGCATTTGAGACCGACCCTAACCGACTGTTTCCCTCCAACCCCACAGGCGCTTTCCCTACCGCCCCGAGCCCGTGCTGCCTCATCAACGCTTTCATCTCAAATTCCCAATTTTCGAACTGAACCCCGGGCTGGCCTAACTTCTCCCGCACGGCCACCGCCATCATTGCAACGGGCTCACCGGAAGCACGCCTCAGCGCTGCTGATTCAAACGGGCTGCACTTTTCGACGTCGAAATTGCACTCGGCAACGACTTGGGCCCATAAACTGCGAAGGGGGCACGTCAATGCCCATTACAAAAGAATCCACGATCTAAGAACAAGTTCAAATGCATAGCGGTGCACTACGGTTGCCACGTTGGATGCCCTATGTGCCATTGCAATAGCGACCACCATACCTGCGAAGGGGGCACGTCAATGCCCACCATCGCAGGCCCAAGGCACAGCTCAAGTACACCGTCTCACGCTAGAAGCGCAGTTCACACTTGGGTGAAAAGAGAAAAGAGAAAATAGATCTCTTTCTGTTATTCTCTTTCTCTCCATCTACGTTGGCCCTCCATCTCCATCTCCATCTCCGTTGGACCGTTGGCGGTAGTTAGCGGGTAGAGGAGATGGAGATGGAGATGGAGGGCCAACGGAGATGGAGGGAAAGGGATGGAGAGTAAGAGATCTCTTTTCTCTCTTCTCTTTTCTCCGTCCATTGGAAACGCGCTGTAGGATGGTTTCACATTCCGGGTCACGCTCTAATGGGCCCATGCGCCTCCGCTCCCAGCTCCCAGCTCCCATGCGGGCTATTGGAAACGCACCGTCTATCTGAGGATGTGCGACACATAAATACAAACCACGTGGCTGAGACGCGGCATCGTTTTGAATACCGGGGGTAGGTTGCATGATTTGCCCAACCCGGTTCATGGGGGCCCTTCCGGCTACAAATGCGGTTTAGTAGCCCGCACAGTAGCTAGCATGCTGATGGATCTCGGCGGGGTACTAGATAATGTGTCGCAGGCTCGTAGCCTCGCGACTGGCAGTGACTACAGCGGTGCGAGCTGCTACTACGAACAGGCGCTCCTACAGCTGAACAAGTGTGCCAATGGCCTTTCATCAAGTTTTGAACGAGGCACCAGCATGACCGGAATTGTTTAATCCTTCTACCACAGGTACGCTAAACAGGCAGTGGATCCTTATGTGCTTGGAAGAGTACGAGATGCCAACAGGCGCATCACGTCCGAGCTCTCGCTGTGCAAGGATATCTGCGCGGACCTTGCAATCATACGCGGGGATGTTGGCACAGCACTGCCAAACCAGCGTGTAGCCAACCGTGCAGAGGTGTGCTTAATGATATGCACTGCTGGTGCGTGCTGTGTGAGCCACTGCAGCCCAGGCTGCATTGCAGGCTGCATTGCAGGCTGGTGATAGTGAGAAGCGAGTGCAAAGGATTTATGAGGATGGCCCCCTTCAGCCAGTCATTGGGGTGAGCACCATGCACAGTCAAACCTGATGCAAGCAACTGGGCTTCTCTCTCCCATTGCCAAAGCATGTGAGGTGCTTGCCTTTTCCTTGTTTACAGACGGGTGAGTCAGTGGATCCTGATGTCTGGCGCCCACCCACACGAGATGGGCCACAGCCTGTTCCGGTCAGAGCTGGTCCAGCACGACATGTAGCACCTGCAAGGGCACGCATCAGGTTGGCAAGGGAGTGCTGTATGTCACCCCACGTCTTCTCACAAGTGGTGAACGAGCTGCTCACACCTCATGTTTGTTCTTGTGGGTCTTCAGTGCGGACGACAACAACAAGCTTCCTCAATGGTCACGCAATAACGCAGCACCGCAGCCAGCAGTGCAAGGAGGTCCCGGCAGAGCTATATCAGCGCAGCGTCAGCAGCCAGCACCGACACGAGTGAATGCTGGTGAGGTGATAGCAATTGCTTGCACAGAAAGTATCAGGAGGCTGACTAGGTCACCAAGTGTTTACGTGAGCTTTGGCAAGCCACAGGTGGGCATCATCATCGTCACCATCACCCTCACCATCATCAGCACTGTTACCACACGTCAACCGCCAATGATTGTTGCTGTGATTTGCTTGCATACCTACTAGCTCAAGCACCCAGATAGTGTGATGCAAGCATGCCGTATCCTAGGTGTGGCTCATGCCTACCCCCTCCAGCCTGGACCCATCCCAGGACTACATTGCTCGGGTCATGCGTGCACAGTGTGTAGGCCTCCGTGGCGTACTGCTTACCCTCCTCCATCTTCCAAGTTGCCGCAGGCTACATCAAAGTAGCTCTAGCGACGCCAGCCATAGTCTTGCTAAAGCCTTACCAGAGTGAGGCATGCACGCTGTATGCTCCGCCCAAGCAACAGCTGTCTGTGCAACAAGGCAACGATGGTTGGCTGCTACTCGTTCTTCCAAAGCTCTTCACTGCATACACACATCCCTCTGCTCTTGCAAGCACTCCATACTGTCCACTGGAAGCAAGAAATATGTCATGCAAGCAAGGTACATGTTGTTGCAGGAAATGCTAGAGGTGTGGGTGGTGGCAAGCAGGAGCCCGATAGGCCCTGGCGTGCCAACATGGGCAACGGAGGTGGAGCAGGCGCTGGACAGGCTGGAAAGGCTGGTCAGCCTGCTGGCAATGGCAACGGTGCAGCAGGTGCAGGCGAGAAGAGAAAGATAAACTATGTTGGGCCAGATGCTGACCTCGCACCCATGCTGGAGCGGGACATGATGGACGGTGCCCCAGGAGTGAAGTGAGTCAGGCACATGGTACCAACGCATGTGAACATGTGATGCTCTGCTTTGTTACAACGGCTTGGCCCACACAAATGCAACAACATGTCTGAGGCATATTTCGTCACTAGCTCTTGCTGGCTGATGCTTCAAGTGTTGCGAGCATGTCGACCTGGCCATCGTCCCTCAGGTGGACAGACATCGCAGGCTTGCTAGAGGCAAAGCGAGTGCTTGAGGAGGCTGCTGTGCTGCCCCTGATCATGCCAGAGTACTTCACTGGTATACGTCGGCCCTTTAAGGTGTGCACCTCGCCAGCCACATCATGTGCATTGCGTACCTGTGTCAACTCCACATGCTCAGTGACCCGCTGTTGCTTATCTTCCCCGTCGCTGCTTCCACTGCTTCATGCCCCCCGTACTGGCAACACACTTGTTGTTGGTGCGTTCAGGGGGTGATGTTGTTTGGACCGCCTGGCACCGGCAAGACTATGCTTGCCAAAGCTGTGGCCACTGAGACAGGATGTGCCTTCTTCAGCGTGTCCTCTGCAACGCTGGCCTCCAAGTATAGAGGGGAGAGTGAACGCATGGTCAGTATTGTGAACAAATCTGCAGTCAGGAGCACGGCTCGCTCATGCTATGAATGTCTTCAGCTCTAAGCATGAAGAGTGCATATGTCATCCTTGGTACTGCAATGCTGTCGGTCGTCCCATGACTGGTGTATGCAGGTCCGTTGCCTGTTTGACCTGGCACGTGCTGCCGGCCCCTCCATCATCTTTATTGATGAGGTGGACAGCTTGTGCAGCCAGCGAGGAGCCCAGGGGGAGCATGAGGCGTCAAGGCGGGTGAAAACAGAGCTTCTCACTCAGGTGAGGGTCAGGTCTCACTGTTTGAGTGCTTACATCACACATGTGGCAGCACATGTGCTTCGTGAAACCATTGGTGCAGGTGGATGGTTGCCATGTGGTGCCAGCAGATGATAGTGGCGGAGCTGAGGGGGAAGCTGGGCCTCCTAAGCGAGTCATGGTCTTAGCTGCTACAAACTTCCCTTGGGACATTGATGAAGCGATGCGGTTAGTGCGATTGTGGCTAGTCACCAGTGTTGTGTTGTGCGTATGTGGCTTGCTTTGCAGTTTTGGCGTGCAGCAATGCATCATGGTAGGAGGTCAGACGTCTCAACATGCTTGTGTGCCAGAACACGTGTCTGTGTGCGTGTGCTTGCATAGGCGGCGGCTGGAAAAGCGCATCTACATCCCCCTGCCAGGCAGAGATGAGCGCTTGGAGCTGTTGCGCATCAACCTGCGGGTACGGCGAGTCTGCAGTTCCTCACTAGATCATGTGGCACCCATGGGCTTCCCTGCATCTCTTGGCATAGGGTTACGGTATTGCGTGTGTTTGCTGCATGGCTACGGTTGGGCTTGTCCACATGTGGCCGTCTCCTGTTGCCCTGGCAACAGGAACTGATCCTTGGGGACGACGTCAATCTTGAGGAGGTGGCAGACAAACTCGAGGGTTACAGGTACAGAGGCTGGCTGGCAGAGGGTGCGATGTATATCGGGGTTAATGGCAAGGACATACTGTAATCCTTGCATTGACAAGAGGCAGCATTGCATGACCACACAGCAATGCTAAGTTGTGTTTGTACCTGGCTGCAGCGGTGATGACATTACGAACATCTGTAGAGATGCAGCTATGAATGGCATGCGCCGCAACATCGCTGGCAAGACACCGACAGAATTAAAGAAGTTGCGGGAGCTGGGTCAGGTGCGCTTGACAACGGTCAGCAGCTTTTTCATGATAGGGCACTGTCTGACTGCTTGCCCAAGCATGTCCCTGCATGCAGGACCTGTCAAAAGAGCCTGTATTGCAAGAAGACATGGCAGCTGCAATGCGGCGCATCAGTCCTAGTGTGGGTGCAGCTGACATCCAACGTCACGTGGAGTGGAACAACGAGTTTGGAAGTGCGTAGCCTACCGGGCTTGCTGCACGATGCATCGGAGATTGACTCGTCCATGTCACAATCGCATGCTCTACCACTAGCTCAATGCAAGGGTTGCGCCTGCAAGCCCTTCGAGAGAAGTCAACTACCGCGGAATGCTCAGGCTTGGCAAGTTTTGCTTCCTCCTACAATGGCAACGTCACTTCTTGGGGAGGCCCTGCTGACGCGGCTAGTCGTCCAGCCCGTTGATCCCGGCAGTGGAGCTAAGATACCACTAGCCTATGTACGCCAACATGTTGTGCAAGAGTTTGGCTCGAGAGCATAATCCCCATATAGAGGTATACAGCAGTTGGCTGTGTCTTTCGCGCAGCCTTGAGAACATTTAGCACCTTCCTTGTTCAATCCCCCTGCTGTGGTCATAACCTTCTTCGTTGACTTGGGAAGGGTTAGGGTAACAGGCTGGACGAACCCAAGACAACCCTAACTCACCCTAACCCTTGCCATAAGGACCGGGCTTCACTAGCCTTCAAAAGCTTGTCAGCTGAGTCTTACATGAAGGCTGAGCTCCATGTGAAGGCTCACCTGGGCTGGGCAGGCCAGAGCTGTGTGCATCCATTGCAGCTAGGATATGAAACGCCCTAGAGGTGCGGATTTGGGCTCCGCTGGTTGAAGCGTCACACATCAATGCAAGCAAGCAATCCCTTCAAGCGCCCCGAGGTCCACAGTAAATGAAGCGGTCCCACCAACCATTGGTCTCACGCAGCGTTGGGGAAGGAGTTGGGTGGTGGAGCACAGGGATCAATGATGTCACATCATGTATGGCATGGGTGCAACTTGCAAACAGATATGTGACAAGCTGAATGGCGTTACGCTGATGCTCATTTGCTGCTGGTCAACTGCTGCAGTTGCGCTTGCAATGTAAGGATTTCAGACTGAAGATTCTCCAAGAACGTTGGCTCCTCCGCTAGTTTCTTCACGAGCGGCTCACGAACCTGCACAATATGTTGACAAATGAATTGCATCAGTTGGAATTGTAGGGTATATCAAGCATTGGCATACACAACACCCCTACCTTCTTTGCTCTCTCGAACTCTTTTCGAGCTTTGTCCTTGGCCTGCATGCAAAACACAGCAGGCAAGGCTTCAGCAGACGGTTGCCTAGCCACGTGACAAGTCAAACAGATCTGTAGCAGCTCATTGAACAATCTTTTTTTTCAACCCATACCATTACATTGGCTCATGATAATTGTTGAAGCTGAAACTGAGATACACAAACGACCGCAACTCCTCCAGACCAGTATAGGTGCTCGCAACACGGCCCACCTTGCCATCAAGCTCGTTGCCATCTTTGTCATGTGAGGGTTCCCCGGTGCCAGCGTCAAACTTGCTGTACTTGTCAGCCAGAGCCAATTCCACTGGGGGCAGGGCTAACAGACCTTGCATCTTCTCGAGCTCCTTTGTCTGCATCCACGCCGATGTTTGTTCCAGGTCACAACTAGACACACTCACTGTGGTAAACCTGCTCACGCCTGTCATTGCACAGGGCCTAGCCAACATGTACAGCCTGTCCCGCCACAAGTTCCACACCTTGCGCTCCAAGGCGCCTTCCAGTTTCTTGCGGGCAGCATCAGCCACTTGTGCTGCCCGCTCAGCCAACTCTGCTCGCATAGCAGCAGGGTCATCCAGCTTCCACACCGCCTTCCCTGCAAGTGCTCTGCCAGCAGAGCACTGGCTTGCACCCAGTGGGACAGCAAGTATGCTGCCTGCCATTTCATGAACACGACACAATGCTGCAAGGTGGTGCACACACACCATCGGGCTTGTCCTCGAGCCTGACACCAAGGTCCACGAGGGTGGTGTCACGTAGACGATCACAGCTTGCCAGCAGCATCTGAGATAGCCCATCTGGCTGTGCACGGGACTGGTCATGCACCTGGGCAGCATAGGAAGGAGCCAATGCTGTACTATCATCTAAAACGGCTGATCCATTGGTGTCAACATGACATGCATTCCAATGCAGCACGGCAGGCACACTGCTCCAAAGCAAATGGATGCCTAGTGGTTCAAGCCAGCAGCAAGGCAAAGGGTCAGTATAGACAGGCGCATCCATGTCTGCTGCTTAGCATCATTTTGCCTGGAGCATGGGCGCACATGGCATACTACAGCAAGGAAATGACAATCCCTGCTTTCTCAGAGGCGGCCGGCCAGTGGCAACAGAGCAAGGCTGCTTCAATGACAAGCACCTCTGACGTAAAGGCTGCATACGTGTCGAGTAGTGTGGAGGCCAGGCTCCCGGGATTGGCTTCAGGCATAGCTCGCAGGGAAGGCAGGCTGCTGGCTTGAGCAGCTGCTGCAGCAGCCAGGAAAGCAGCAGCATCTCCCTTTGCCTTGGCCAGGCTGCGTACCTGCAGTGGGCAATGGCAGCAGAGAGGGATGCAGAAAGGGAGATGAGGGAATTAAGCTAGCTGTTCAAGTGCCTGCAGTGGAAGCCCTCGCATTGGTGTGCTGGTCAGGAGTTCCCCCATGTGCCAGGCTGGCCCTTACAAGCCCTGTGCTCGTCTATACTAGGTCACTGAACACCCATTGCCTTTGACTTGCGCCCACCTGGTCTCTGAAGCCTGCAAGAGCGTCCAACACAGCCGCTGCTGCTCTGCTCTGAGACAGGGAGCTGCCAGCCCCAGCCACACCTGCCTCTGTCAGGCCAGGCCTGCGTTCACCAGCAGGACGAATGCAGCTGGGTGGAGAGGAGGTGGTGTTACTGATGGCGGGCGTGCATTTATCAGCGCAGGCAGCAACGCATGCGGGACTCGACACATTCTTAAATTGTGAGTTCTGCAGCATGATGGTTATGTTGGTTGCTGGCACAATCCTAATCACCTTCACACCCCTGCTGCACACTCACCTGTCCTGTGCGGATGGGACAATGCCAAAGACGGACAATATGCGGGTGACATAGGCTGAGCAGCGCCCCAGCAGCAGAGGCTGAGGCAGCTGGGCACCCTCCTGAACCACATCACACAGCAGCAGGCACTGCATTGCACCAAACCAACCACTGCTTGCAAGGAGGCTGACCCCATCAACACTGCACCCTGCAACCACTAAGGAGCTGTGCCTAGGCCCAGATAGACAAGATCCATGCCTTATACATGAACGGACAGCGCTGCTAGGTAAGAGAGAGCGAACAGCAGGCGTGCATGTGCACTCAATGCTTGCCACATGCGCACCGTTCAGCTATGCAGCGCTGCACATGCCATTGTGTGGACCTACCTGCAGCTTAGCCAGGTAGATGTTGACTGCCTTGATAAGGTCAGACAGAGCATCCATTGCAGCAGCTGTGTTGATGTTGTCGCACAGGGCGGTGTGCACTGCCTCCTGCACAGCTTGCAACCGTCTGCTCAGCTCCAGCTCTGGTGCCTGAGCGCAGCGACGCAAGCAAGCCTGGCTGAGACTTGTCCACCACGAGGGCATAGGCAACTTGAGGCAGGCAGGGGTTGGGGGCAGACTAGCCGGCGCAGGGCACATGCTGCCTAGCTGCATGCTGGGTGGTTTCTAGCTAGGGCATTCTTTAACCCGATAGTGCTGACCTGCCAGCGCGTGGCCATGCCAGGATGGGCCTCTGCGCTGCGCATGGCAACTTCAATGTTCTGGAAAAAGTTCTTGATCTGAGACTCCCGAGCCTTCATCTCGCCCCTGCCACCACATCAGTGAATCTCAGTACAGCATGCCAAGGAGCGCAACGGGCCCTCCCTGCCTCCCTAGTGTGTGCCTAACCCCCACTGGAGCCCAGCTGCCATCAGGGCAGCCCTGGACACTGAGCTATGGCCCCATGGTGGGTGCCACTGTATGGATAGCCAGGCCAGCAAGCGGTGGCAGCCTGGAGGCCGCAGCCACACCTTGCCTGTTCCCCATACACCATGGGCTTGTTCCAGGGCTGCATTGCAAACATGAGGCGCAGCTGGCGGGCGGAGAAAGATTGCAGCGCCTCCCTGGGAGCACACAAGAGGGTGGCAGTGGGCAGCCAGCAGGTGGGCAGGCGGCAATGCGGGTGTGCGGAGGTGGGTCACACAGTCGGAAGGGGGCAGTGTCCTCTACTGGTCATGAGTTCAGCATCAGAGATGCTGTACTTGGCCCGCAGCAGGCATGAAGCGGCTTCAGCATCGATGGGACCCTGTCGAGCTACACAACCAATGCAGAAGAGTGAGTGCGTGCAACTACACACATTTTCCAGGCAGGTGTGCTAACATCATGGCATCAGTCAGCACCAGGGTTTGCAGCTGTGGTGCCGGGCACAGAGCAGGGGCTGGGTCTCCTGCACCCCTGCCCTCAGCTGGCTCCTGTGATGTTGCACAGACTACCTTCTCGCTGTTGCCCACATAGCCACAGCTTAGGCGCAGGGGCGGCTGAGGTGTGCATTGCACAACAGACCAGGGAAGACCCCTGGACAGCTGCCACAGGGTGAAGCACACACTGGCCCATGCGGGCCTTGCTGCAGTGTGTCACTTGTGGTTGTGTGTGCGCAACGATGCTAGCGGACTGCTAACACTTGCACCAGCAACTGGCCACAGCCCTAACACCAGGCTGCTTGCCGGTCTCTTGCAATGCTGTCTCACGCAGTATATGGCTCGCCTCCTGACCTGATGGTGACGAAGTTCTTCAAACTCTTGCTCATCTTTAGGCCCTCAATCTCCAAGTGCCCAGAGTGCAGAAAGTAGTTGACCCATTGCTTGCAGCCCCTGCACACAAGCCAGCGGCAGGGCTCAGGTAACCAACAACGCTCATCACGACAACCCTTGCCTGTTGCATTGCCAACCATGGGCTGGGGTACTGAGCTAGGCGGCTGCAGTGGTGGCCCACATAGCCCAAGCTCCCACTCAGTGGCCCTGGCCCCTGCAGAGCCCTGGCGACCACCAGCCTGTCATGCGGCCTCACTGGTGGTGGTAGTGGGCCTCTGCCTGCGCCAGCTCGTTGTCATGGTGGGGGAAGCGCAGGTCTTCACCCCCGCTGTGGATGTCCATGCGCATGCCCAGCACCGCTGAAGCCATGGCGCTGCACTCAATGTGCCAGCCTGAGCACACGGGTCAACAGGAAGGAGGCTGTGCAGCAGAACCAGGGTGGGTCCAGAGCAAGGTCATGGGGTGCAGAGCAGCTCCAGGCTAGCCCTGTGGCAAGAGCAGCCTGGGCCGCTCAGCACAGCGTGCAGTAGGACGCACCTGGCCGGCCCAGCCCCCACGGCGACTCCCAGGTTGGCTCTCCAGGCTTGGCTGCCTTCCACAACGCAAAGTCTGCATGGCTGCGCTTTTCACGTGTCTCAAAGTTTGCCTCGCCCTGCAGCAGCGTGGCATGGCAGCGTGGTGTGGCATGGCAGCGTGGCATGGCAGCATGGCTGCGTGCATCACCAAACAGGCAGATGGTATGCAAGCTGTGGGTGCTGCCAGCGTGGCCTCTTCCTGCTGGATCTAGAGTGGGCTGGGACACGCCATGAACTAGAAGTATGTCTGCATGACATCCCGCAGGGCAGCGGCTGAACAGCTCAGGGCTGTCAGGGCAGTACCAGCAGCTCACCTCTGCTGCCAGCAGGGTACTTCCCACAGCCCACGGCTTGAGCTTAGCATACGTATGCCCACACGCCCTGAGCAGCAGTACAACATAGTCACCTGCCACACTCGCTACAGGGCTGACTGGGCAGCAAGCACAACTTTCAGCTCAGCCTCTGCTCAACCTGCCTTCACACACACGCTGCATGCACGACTAGGCTGGGCACGCGGGCCTCTCCCAGCCTCTCATGCCCTGCACGTACCTGAAGCTAGCCGTGTCAAAGTACACGGAGCCTCCTGACTCATAGGCCATGCCGTTGTCAATGATGACCTGGATGTAGGCCACCACCTGCGGGCCCAATGCAGCAGGGGGAGGCATTAGGGCTGGGTGGCTGCAGCTGCAGGCAGATCCACATCTGCCTGGCTGCTCCCCCCAGCTCGCTGCCCGGCCCAGGTGCCTGTGTCACACCTCAGGAATGTACTCGCTGACGCGTGTCATCACGGTGGGGGGCCTGCAGCCCAGCACCTCCATGTCCTCCACAAACTCCCGCTGCACCACACAGCCACCCATACAATTGATGCAGCACTGCTTGAGCATGCCCAAGCGCTGGGTCAGCCACACCGCAGCACCCTGGCTGCCCACATGAGTTCCTTCTCCTCCCTGACACCCTTAGTCCGGGCAGTGGACTCTGTAGGTTCAGTGCTATAGAGTTTGATCTGTCTAACTGCTGCAATGCTGTACTTTGGGCCTAGCGACTGGCATAGATGCTCGTGCAGGCCAGGCCAGTGCTGCAAGGTGCTTGGGACGCGGCAGATAGACTGCTCATTCCCACCCACCTCATACTTTGCTGCGTGTGCTCTGAAGATAGAGCTGTCTGTCACGCTGCTGCCCTGCTCCTTGTCCAGTGATTCTGACACCCAATCGGCTGCCACATCCAATACCTCGTCCACGGACACTGCAAGCAACAGATGCCGCCGCAGCAGGCCCAAAGTGGAAGGACAGAGGTCATTAAGCCGGAGCTGTGGGAGGGGTACAGGGGCTGGGGTGGTGGTTGGTAGAAGCTGTTTTGCCTGATGAGTATGTAGGGTATGGATGGAGTAAGGTTCAGGGTTAGGGAATGGGGTGGCAGGCAGGAGAAGGGCAGGCATGCACTGCTTGACTGACCCTGAGATGGTAGGGCTGCAAGGGCTGCAAGGGCCTCTGTTGTGCGGCTGAGCTTGTGAGCTTCTCCTTTCACTGCCGACACCAGCTCCTCCCTCTTGGCTCGCAGCTCCTTGCGCTCGCCTGCCTGCACCACAGCCTACCACAGCTCACCACTGGAATCACAGCTTCCTGGATGAGAGCCATGTCATCAAATGAATGCAGTGCTGCCATACTTGCATGGCAGAAGAGCTGCCTGTCACATCTAACAAGCAGGTACTGCATTTCACTTTGGTCCATTGCATGCTGAGAGCATGGGTGCAGGCCAGGCTCACCGTTGCAAGCTCTGCATCCACTGCTGATACCTGTAGCTGAACATCTGCAACCTTGGCTGATTGCTTCGCATGCGCAGATGACACAGCTTCCGTTGCAAATGCAAGCACCTGTGGAAGAATGTGGTTGAAGTGGCATCATACACAACATACACACGAATGATGCCCCGATGGAGCAATAGGCTACACACACCTGGGCGCTGTCTTGCTGCTGGCTCCTAAACTGCTGAAGCAGGTGGTTGCGTCGGGCACGCAGTATGATTTTGTCATCTACATCTGTCACGTTCATGACGTACAGGATGTTGTACCCAAAGTAGTCCTCCAGTACACGTCGCACAATGTCAAATGTAACGTAGTTGCGACCATGTCCCATGTGCGCGGAGTCGTAGACAGTCGGTCCGCAGGTGTACCAGCTGATCTGCGTGCTGCCCGCGCCTAGTGCGGGCACAAATGGCACCTTCTCATCCACGAGGGAATTGTAAAGCAGCAAGCCGGCTGTGGCCGGGACATTTCCGTTGACAGAACCACCGGGCTGCTCCCATTCTCTTGCAAAACGGCTAGCCATGCGCACAGGTCTTTGCGGCGCACGGGACAAAGCAGCGGTCTCAACTGTCAGGATTAAGTCAGGCCACTGTTGGGTAACGCTGCTCCATGCAGCTTGCCTCAGCAGGCGAACAGACCGCATCGTCCTTTTCCATGGAAAATGCTAACCGCCATCGCAAATCCCACACAATTACACTATGTAGTCCTTTGCTCCCGTCCGCTGGTGTATTGCTTGTGTCCGATGGAGCTTGCAATGCACCAGCTGTCATCAAGCAGACGTCTACTCGTGTCTCACCCCGCGTGTGCCACTCGTCAGCCGAGGGGCTGTGTTCTAGCGTCACGTGCCACCCCCGACAGCAAAGAGACTGGCATCAGTGAGGATGTATTGGCACGGCTCAAGGCTGCAGAGGATGAAGCTGCCAAACTGCGCAAACAACTGGAGATTGCACAAGCAGCAAAGGTAGGAACAGTGGTAAACAGGTCTTGCAGGATGGCTGCATCCAGGTTACAGCTGCATGTGTGGTTGGCCTGTTCCAGGGAGCACCTGTTGTCAATGTCCTTGAAGGCAAAGTCCCACGGATTGACAGCACCGACTCTAGAGAGACACTCTTCACAAGCAGAGGGGGTAAGCAACATAATGGGTGTATTAGGTGTGACACGTTGTCATGACAGCTTCTTACACCCTACCTGCAGCCCGATCTCTTGCAGAATGGGGTTAGCCTAGCTGAGCAAGCTAACCCTGCTGGAGCGCTGAAGGGTTAGTGCACACCTGGCATGACTGACTTTGTTTTTCTGCTACACTGCACAGGCAAGAAAACTGCTTGGCTGAATGAGGCGGACGTCGAGTTCTTTGTGGGCAACAGCGTTGGTGAAACCAGCAGTGCAGCAGACGACCCTGAGGCAGCAGCAGTGGTCCAGGTGTGATGCTGTGATGCCCCACACCACCAGCTTGCCTGCCTAGGGGCCGCAGGGTGAGGCATGGCACGCCTCCATCAAGCCAGCATCTACTATGGCATTCTGGGTCCACGAGTGTGTGCTTTGTGGCATTGCCAGCAGGCAGGTGTTACGAAATGGTAACAATAGGCAACCAGGACGAGCTGCTCTGATGTGGCTGCTGCTTGCATTGTCAAGCTGTTGTAATGCTCCTTGCCACAGAAACGGCTAATCATTGGTTTGGGGTTGGCAGCGGCGGCGGGGGCATTGGCTTTGGTGCCGACAGAAGCATTGCGACCCAAACCCAGCAAACCTCTCTTCCTCTACGTGGTGCCCCTCCTGCGCATCCAGGTGTGCCACAGCTCTAAAGGGGCTGTTTTGTGTTGCGAGTGAGCTGAGCAACATGCAGCACTGTGCAGTAGGGTGTTTGAGGCAGGTTTTGCTAGTTGTCACAGGCAACCCCTGCTCCCCTGCACTGCTCCATTGCCTGCAGCTGGTGCTGCCCTGCCTGCCTCCATACCTCCATGGCCCCCATGCATCTATGCCTACAAACACCCATGGCTTCCATGCATCAGTGGCCTCCATGCATCCCAGGGTCTCCTCAAAGACTGCGAGGAAGTGGTTGAGGATGGGCAGTGGGACCAGCTGCGGACTGTGCTCGACCGCATACAGGTGTGCGCTCAACTCTGCTGCGTGGTGTAGTGCACGGCCTGCCCTGGCAGCAGCACACTTGGTGGCACCACTGGCCGCAGGGCAATCCAAACAACGTGCGGGACAACCTGGACAACGTTGTTGCTCTGTTGCCAGACAGCAGCGCGCGCAGCAATGCACAGAAGCTGGAGTTTGACATCATAGAGTACCTGGACAGCATGGACTATAACAAGTAGGGACCTCAGCCAGTAGCAGGGCCATGTCCAAGGCTGAAGTGTTGAAGTAGCTCCAGCCGAGCTGCTGCTTGCTGTGTGCAGGTACTTTGACGCCATGCCCCGACGGACCATCTCAGGAGTGCAGAACGCAGTAGGTGGTGGTGGATGCAGCGCCCCAAGCACCCACCAAACAACTGCTGACAGCACGTCCGCCAGGCTTGCCAGGCCCCATGCATCCTCACCCACTGCCCTACTGCTGCCACAATCCAAAGGCTTTCTTGGAAGCCGCCTTCTGCTGAGCAGGCTCCTGCCGCCTTGTGAGCATGCAATGCTTCTGTTCATGTGCTGTATCAGGAGTTTGTCAAGTTCAGCAGAAGCGCGCTGAAGGCTGCGCAGTCCAGCTTGGCCAAGCTGCTGGACCTGGTTCCCAGAGAGTCCTTGGACGCCGCTAATGATCTGCTGAAGATGTACAACAACTGACACCCTGCTTGAGCAACATCCTTGCATGGGGCAGGTGTTGACGGGCGCTGGCTAGTGCTGCCAGACATGGGCTGGGCTGGGTGGGTCAGCACCTCCGCAGCTGCTTTATCTTGCAGCTGCCTGGTGGGCATGCAGCGGGTGTAGGTGGTGGAGATACGAGCAAGCTCAGCGAAACATCACCGTGACAAACTGATGATGGTACTCGCCACTCGTGCTGCTAGTCACTAGGCTGCTTGTTTGCTTTTCAGGGCTTGTGGGCTCGTCGTAACGCACTGCTTGCTTACACGCACAGACACATACGCGCAAGGAATGGAATGCAGAGAGTTGTCAGTGTCAGGCTACTCCTGAAGAGGCGTCATAGGACACTCCCCTCCCTACGGGTCGCCTCCTCTCCCCTCCCTATCCCTCCCTATCCCTGACACCGAAAACAAAGGGCATGCCGAGTATCACAGCCCCTTGCAGCACACCAGGCAATGCAGCAGACCTGAATCACCCGCACCAATTGTTTGCAGGGAGACTGCCCAACATGCGGCAGAGCTGGAGGGCAGTTGCTGTAATTGTTGCAGTAGCATCAAGCTCGACAGGGAGCTGAGGCCCCTTGAGGCATACATGAGGAAGCTGGGCATGCGTGTGTGCACCGCACCGGGGCAGTCAATGCATGTATAGACAGAAAAAGAATGAAGGCTGCCATACAGCCAAGAGGGGGCAAACAAGCTCTGACGGGGCGGCCACAGGCCACCCCTCAGCTAATTCGCCACAATGCATATTCCTCGGCATGCTTGCATGCTAAGAACAAGGCAAGGAAGCCGCTGAGACATTCTAAAACGCGCATCATGGCTAGGAACACATCCCTGGGCGCAATCTCGTGCACCAATATGATCACATTGAAGAATCAAAAGACTTTTCAGTGGTGACGCAGACAAAGGCCCGGAGCACTGCATGTCAGATTTAAGCTGCCAGTCCCCTTGCCTTCACCCAGGCCCCCACACGCCCTTCCTGAACAGCAGCCCACTGAGTGTAGTGCACTGCCCCACTGCCATTGCTGCTGCTGCCCTATTCCCAGTCGCTCAGGTCCCCCTCCCCTTTCCCCTCCTGCTCAGCTGCCGCCCCCTCCTGGGTGTCCACCGAGTAAAGCCTGACCTGCAGCAGCCAGTGTTGGCACGACACCATGGGGTGGCTAGCAATGGCTATGAATGGCCAGCTCGGTGCTAAGGGCCCCGGCGAAGGGTTAGCCAGCAGGCAAGCGCAGGTCAGGCTGGCTGCTGGCAGCCCCAGGCGACCGCACAAGGCTGTGAGCAGCAGGCGGCGGGCGGCACTTGCCATAGGTTTAGAGGCACTGTGTCGAAAGTATTGTGTCAGGGGGTGTCAGAGGGTGAGAGGGAGTGAGAGGGAGTGTCAGGAGTGGGGCTGACACCCACCAGGGAATCGCGGCCGCCCACCACAAACAGTGTCTCGCACCCAATGTCGCAGCCATGCTGAGCGCAGCCCTGCAGCGACACCAGCTGACACTGCCCAGCACCTGCCTCAGCCCTTGGCGCCCCGCCTCCCTCCCTCCCTGCTGTCTGTGCCTGGCTTCCTGCAGCGCCGTTGTCCGCCTCTGGTGCTGCAGACCTCCTGCCACCCTGAGACCGCCTGGCCTGGCTGGGCCCAGCAGGGGGTGAGGGGGGCCGGGGGCCGCGTAGGCACATGGTGGCCAGCTGGTGCTGACCGGGGTCCAGGGAGGGCACGAACACCAGGGAGGGGCGCAGGGCGGCGGGGCGGTCAGGCCAGCCTGCGCAGCATGGCCAGGCACGCAGGTCCAACAAACTGGCAGGGACACCAGCCGGTGCAGGCTGAGCAGAAGCTGTGCTGCATGCTGCTGACCTCCTATGCCCAGCCATGCTGTGCTAAGGCTCCAGCTGCCTGTTCCTTAAGTGTGGGGAAGGGGCAGGGGCAGAGCAGTCCCGCCCCGTCCCCTGCGGCCTGCGGCGCCTCCCACCTGTCGCGGCCTGCCCCCTGCCAGGGCTCCACACTCTCACACTCGCGTCCTCACTGGCACTAAGCCCTCGCCCCTCAGCTGACAGCGCCACACTGAACACCTGGCTGCTGTGGCCCGCGCCCACTGCCACCAGGGGCGAGCGGGGCCAGCCCAGCTGCAGGGGGGTGGGGTCCAGCACATCCCTCCTCAGCCCGCTGCTGCCGCTGCTGTGAGGGCGGCTGTGTTGCAGCTCAGCAGCCGCAGCGGCTGGGAACCTGAGGTGCGACAGGTCCGGGTCCTCCAGGCCGGCAGCCAGGCCCGCCAGCTCCCAGCGCTTGACTAGCGCGTCAGAGCCTCCTGCACTGGACCCAGGGGCAGAGGCAGGCAGCGACCAGGCAGTGGCAGGCAGCGACGAGGGGGGTGCAACACCACAGGCAGCGCAGCAGGGGAGGAGGGCCAGCGGGGGTGGCTGACAGTCGCCCCAACCATCTAATGCCAGAGGGCTGGCTGGGGCATGGGGGCAGCAGCAGTGCCGGAACGAAGGATTGGAGTAGGTGAGGGGAGAGGGGGCCCTGCCCCTACCTGACAGCAGCTGGCCCTGCGGGTTGAGCGCCAGGCAGAAGACGCTGCCCTCGGGGTCGTGGGCTGTGAGGCGCGACAGCTTGGCAGCGGCCCGCAGGTCGTACAGGTGCAGCCGGCCGAACTCCCCGCTGGCCTGCAGCAGCGGCCATCAGGTGACACCTGGCCAGCCCTGCTCTGAACCGCCCTCACTGCGCCTTGCCGCCACGGCCTGCCCCGCCCCAGCACCAGGGCAGGGCTGCATGCCTCACAGCACCTGGTCAGGGGGTTAGGGAGTCAGGGTCTCACCTCAACTCACTGTCACTGTCCCTCACTGGCCATCAGCGGTGACCAGCTAGGGGCTCTGCCTCAGTCTACAAGGTCTGACAAGGTCTGGCTCACTCGCAGCGCAGCAGCCACCAGGTGGGGCTAGAGTAGGCTGGCCTGCTGCCCTGCCGACCCCTCCCCCGCTCACCACCACCAGCTGGTCCAGGCAGCGAGCGCAGTAGGCTGCATGGCCAGAGCTCCGCAGCCTGGCCGCCCGGCCCCTCCCCCGCTCCTCAGCTGCGCCCAGGCCCCCCCCCTGTGTGCTGTCCGCTGCTGAGCTGGGTTGCTGGGGGTAGCGCGTGCCTGCACCCACCACCAGGCGCAGGCTGTGGATGCAGGCTGGGGGGCAGCGGGTCCACGCCTCAGGGGGAACCCTAACCCTAACCCTAACCCTAACCCCCCAGGGGTGAAACACTCCCCTTACCCCCTACCCCCCTACCGCCCTACCCCTAAATCTACCGCTCCCCCTACCCCCAGCAGCCTCCCCCCTCCCCGGACAGCTGCCCCCCCTGCCCCCCTGACTGACCCGCAGTGCCCTGGATGTCCAGGCTGACCACCTGGCGCCCGCAGCGCAGGTCCCACAGCGCCAGCGCCCCCCTCATGCTGCTGCTCAACACCTGCTGCTCGCCAGGCAGCAGCTGCACAGCAACACACGCTGGGGCGGAGGTCAGGGCAGCAGGGCTGACAGCACCAAGTCTGGAGGGCGCTGCCTGACAGCAGCAGACGACCTGGAAGGCAGGCTGGGTCATCTCCCCTGCCTTACAGGGGCTGCTGTCCCGCTGCTGCCTACCCTGCCCCTGCCCCTGCCCCTGCCCCCAGCACCTGCACGCTGGTGAAGGTGTCGGCGCTCAGGGCCTGTGCGGGGACCTGGCCCAGCTCCTGCTGCAGCCGGCCTGCAGTGGCACCGTGGGGTGACCCTAAGGGGGCCATGAGGGGGGCAGGCCTACTCAGCACTGGGGGCTCAACACCGGCAGATGAGAGGTCCAGGAGGAGCTGTGGGTCTTGCTGCTGCCACACTTCTCATGGTGTGACCTCTGGCCCTGGCCCCGGCCCTGGCCGCACCTTGCGCCATGTCCCAGACCATGAGCCGCGAGTCCATCCCCCCGGACAGCACTCGCGCCTCGCTGGCGTCCAGGCTCCACACGCCCGCCTGGTGGCCCCGCAGCACCGCAGCAGCCTGGCCGTCACGGCCCCTGGCGCCCGGGGGGACAGGCAGCGCCCGGGGCCAGGCCAGGAGCAGGGGGGCAGGGGAAGGGGGAGGCGCACAATGTCAGGGCAAGGGCCAGGCACAGCTCCAATGCCAGGGTCGTGCACAGCTCCAGCCAGCTCCTAGGTGCAGGGGTCAGGGCAGCGGCTGCAGGGGGCTCACCACAGCATGACCAGGTGGTCAGCCCCACCGCTGACAACTCGGCCGGAGTGTGGCGTCAGCTTGACTGCGTTGACCCATGCCCTGCAGCCAGGCGGCTCTCAGGGTGGGTGGCAGCAGGGGCAGGGGGGTGAGCGCCCTGCAGCAACCGCTAGGGGCCAAGCCCTGTCTGCAGGGGCTGGGGGGGCTCAGGGACAGAAGCTCCTACCCCCTGCAGTGGGCCCGGCCCTTGCCCCCCCAGGCCAGCCAGGGTGCAGGCTCAGCTCACCTGTGGCCTTCCATGACGGCACAGCTCCAGCGCTGCCCTGCCTCCCAGCGCTGCTCCACCCCCACCTTCCACCTGCAGCCAGCATAAGGGGCGGCGGGGGCTTGGGACCCCCCTCACTGCCCCCTGCCCCCCTTGCCCCTCACGCCCCCGTGCCCCCTGACTGACCCCCAGTCTGAGGAGGGGTATTCATAGTGGTGGGCGGCATGACCTGCTGCCAGTTCTAGGCTATAGCCCTGCTACAGGGGTCAGGCAGCAGTGTAGGTGGAAGGCGCCCATGCCATGTGCATGGGAACGCAACTCCACACAGCAAAACACCGCCCCCATGCAGTGGTCCCTAGTGGTCCCTAGTGGCCTCTGGTAGTCGTCCCTAGTGAGGGAGGGAGTGCTGTCACAGGCCAGCCAGGGCAGCCCTGAAAGTCAACTGTAGTCAGCTGTGGGCGTGAAAATCAATCCGTCAAAGTCAACTGTAGTCAGCTGTAGGCGCAAGGAGTGACTGGACGTGGTGGGCGCCACCAGCCGGGTCAGCTGAGCAGTGCAGGCCCAGGCACTGTGAGTGGGTGCACCGCTAAGCATGGCTGGCTGACCGCCAGGCTGCAGGGCTAGTCCGGGCAGCTGGTCCTGGCTTGCTGCACCCAGCCTACAGCCTACAGCCTAGCAGTGTGTTTGGCAGGGCTTTCACTCGGTGCCCCCAGGCCAACCCCACCAGCAGCCAGGCAGGCAGGCGATTGAAGCAGCAGGATGACAACATGGAACCAGAACACGCAGGCCAGCCAAGCCCACGCCAAGGACCGGGCATGCGGAGCAAGCAGAGTGGACGCGGTGCGCTTCAGCCCCCAGCTGCAGCCGCAGAACAAATAGCATTAATGCAAGGAGCTGGAGCTAGCTGGAGCTGGGGCCTTCAGCCTGAGAAGCCAGCCCTGCCTGCTGAGGGCTGGCAGAAAACAACGGCTGGGCAATACGCTGTTGTGCCGCAGCCTCCCCTTAAAACATATCCACCAAGTCAGGAGGCAAGGCGTCTGGATGTGCACAGGGGCCCCCTGCCTGCCTGCCTGCCCCCTGCCTGCCTGACGGGCCTGGCAGTGCTGTGCGGCAGCGACTCACTCAGGCTGGCCCACCTGAACAGCTCGCGCCAGTGAGCTCCAGTGCCGGGGCAAGCAGCTGGATGTGCAGTAGGGGTGGTGCAGGGCTGGCCTTGGCCTGTGGAGGTGCTGTTACCAGGGGCTGAGGGGGGAGGGGGGACGGGGGGGAGCAGCAGTGGCGGGTCAACGTGCATGGCGCTGTGTCCGGGCTGACTGGCTGCTGCGCATGTTGCGTGTGGTGTAGGCAGGCAGGCAGGGCTGGACGGGGCTGCACAGGGACTGGCGCTGAGTGCAGCCTGCCAGCCATGGTGGCTGCTGCGGCTGTGAGGGAAGCTGCGCAGGTACAGCTGCTGCCAGAGGCTGGGGTGAGAGATTATACTGCGCCAATGCCTGTTCACCTGCACTCAGCACACGGGATAGCACGCTTACATCAGGGTGACCAGACCTGTTTGAAGCAAGCGCACAAACCCCTTTCTCTGGGCTACGGCTGGTGAGAGTTTCCTCCCTTTGCTCCGCACCCCTGTAGGTCACTCACGCATGAGGCTTGAGCAAGTCCTGTGTGGCTGTCCACAAAGCCGAAAACCTGCGAGGCACAGAGTTCGACTGTGCAACGAGCAGGTGTGCCGCGGTCGCGGTTTCACCTACGCGCCCCAACAGATCGTCGCTCAGGTGGCTCGTGTAATCGACTCCACGCCCGCCATCGTCCATGCCTACCCCTGCACGGCCCAGCTCCTCAGGATTGAGGGCGGAAGGAGCTGGTATAATGTGGTGATCAGGGTTTGCAGCGTGGTGCAGCCCACAAACCCCAACCTCATGCCAGTAAATCAATATCCTAGGGCTTTTTGACATGTGGTTGTTCTTAAACTGGTGCACTGGTTCCCGCACTCTCACGGTCATGTCGCACTGGCGCTGCCACGAAGCACTTTGTGCTGGCCTCAGCTTGGGGGACTTATCAGGATTTGCAGGCTTGCCAACATCCAGCTTCAACACCCCAGCATCACCCCCTTGGCCGCTGCCATGGGACCTGCCCTGGATGCCTACAAAGCTGGGCTGGGGTAGGACAAGGCTTGACTCGGTGCCTGTGTTGCCTTGGAGGAGACCAAAGGAGGGTGAGGTTGGTGGTGCCGCCCTGCCATGGCATTGTGTGGCTCTGTCTGTGGTTAAGACCTCTTTGGCAAGGGCACTGGCTCTCAGATGTGGGCCAGGAGCAGGGTGGGCGTCGGGTGTTCCCAACTATCAGAAAATGACAGGAAACCGACCCTAATCAGTAGGACGGCTGTAACTCTGCACTCACTGCGCCAAATACTATGCTAGATGATTCACAATGTAGCCAACCCGGCCAGCTACCTTATGACCATCCAGAATAACTATGCAGTTAGAAGGCCGTGCACAGCAAAACATCAAAGTTAGTGATTTAAATTTGGGCCGTTGCGGGGCATGTAGTCATCGCTGAGACCGCCTTCGTCGCTTAGGCTGCTCTACATGCGCATGCGCGTCGGCAGCAGCAGTCGGATCGGAAAGCGGTTGCGGCGATGTGGCAATGAGCCCACCTCCCCCCCTTACCTAGAGGGCAATGCCACAGCTCGACCATTGGGACTTACAGCATGCTACTTACTAGGTTAGGCTCATCTACGACAGTGTTACAAACGCTCATACTCAGATATGTCAAAAGCTCACTTTGGTCTGTGACCCCCAACTCCCTTAGCCGATCTCAGGACCAGGACCATGCAGTCAGTCGCACAACTCCACACCATGTCCGAGTTTGGACTCGGCTCCTCTGAGAGTTACACTCCCCTACATCCCATCCACCTGCGTGCAAAGTTTCATAGCTCAACTGCCACCCCACAGCCCCGTGGCCCTGATTCTGCTTGGAGAACATGATCTCACTCTGAAGATGTCAAACAGATAGAGGCCTGGGCTGTTTAACGTGCGATTTGTTATAGTAAATGCGCCAAGGGGTCAAGAACAAACATTTCGTAGCCATTTTCCTGTGGGTGCAGCGGGTGCAACACAGTGGAGGACACAGTGGAGGAGGGGGGGTGTAACCCGGTGATACCTCAGTGTGCGCCGACCCAAATGGTGTATTCGGCGGAAGTGAGCACATCTATTATGTTTCAATCACCCCGTCTAGGCGCCCTGCACGCCCGGCAGGCATCGCGTTGGGTGTTGGCCGGACATTCCATTTGTGCACAACCAGCTCTCTACGCCAGATAGATGGCGCCACAGGGATGTGGCTCACCGTCCCAAGGATACCCGTCTCGCCGCTGTGGTTTGTTCGCGGGCACATGTGGCAGTACGCGAGCAAAGACTCCAACGTCGTGCGCTGATGGTCAGATGACGCGCATTGATTTGCAGCTACCAATGTGCCAAACGCTATCGAAAACGATGCAGTATTGAGAGAGTACATGCATGCATATTACCAACCCCATGTTGGGAACCCCACTGGGCGTCATTGCGTAGTTATGGCCCCTGACAAGGAGTACAAACTGGTCAGTGACCGGCTGCCCAAAGCGAAGCAGAGGTTGCACTGGGCAGCAACGTATCGGAGGGGCATTGATGGCTAGGCGCGCAACCACCCATAGGGTCTAGTAGCTAAGCAGGCTAGATCAAGCCTTGTAAGCATGAAGCTGCTCACTGATGCGAAACCCAGTGGTCCTAACTGTGAACGTGCCACCGATGTTGAGGTTATAGTTGTAGTCATGAAGAATGCGCCCGATCACCTACAGGTCAACACCTCGACATGTCTTGCATAGATGTCTTGGCATGAGTGTGTGGTGATCCTGGGACTCCCTTGACATCAGCATGGCGAATTGTGCGGCAGTAGAAACATCATGCGACTGCCTTCCGCTGAGCCCGCGCCCGTCCCCGCTCTAGCGGAGCCTTTGGCCTCTGGGCCGCAGCCATGGCATTCTTCAGGTACGACGACCCGCACGGCACAGTCTTCGGCTCACTGCGAGCTTAGCAGCACGGCATGGTCGGCGCGCAGGCGTGTTATCGACCACCTGCTGAACCAGGTCCTCGTGGAGGGCTTGGCCAACAAGTGCGTTGTGTTAGCCATGCAAGTCAACAGGCCAGCTGCGACAGCTTACTTTGCCTGGCCTCCCTGATGACGTCTCACGCAACTTCGTCACCTGTGCAGTCGCGCATTTCAACGGTTTGCTGTGTGGTCACATACCAAGTACAAGGAACTCCATGAAAAGAGTGAGCGACAGTGCAAAAGATGTACACAGCCCTTCCACCTCTCGTTGTCTTGCCTTCGTTAGCCTGGCAGTGTTGGCACGGCATGCACTCATGCAGCTCTCTGTGTGTACGATTGTCCATTTCACATCAGCTGTCAAGGGCTTGTAGCAAAGCCTACAAATGTGCGGCAGCCAGCGTGCTGATACTGTCAGGACTGGGAGGTCTCACTCTTGCTTACCCTCATCACACCTGTCTTTGCTGTCTTGTCTCTTGTCACCACCCTCTTGTTGGTGTGGTGCAGCCAAGGATGGAGGCCCAAGCCTGGACACCGTGACCAAAGCAGCAGAGGTTGGCAAGCAGTCCTGGGCCAAGGTCAGGGCTGCAGGGCAGCGCCGGCAGGCAACAGGAGCAGGCAGCAGTGTGCATGCAATGGTGCTGCATGGCCAGGTGCTGTTGAAGTGGCTTACCACGCTTGCCTGTGTCTCGCATTGCAGTGGCGCGCTGACTTCAGCGAGGAGATGAAGAAGATCCAGGACGAAATAGCACGGCAGAAGTCAGGAGGGCGGGGCACCTGACAGCCAGCAGCCACAGCCAGCTTGGCCTTACTTGCACAGGAGCAGTGGCTGAGCAGCTGCCCTGATGGCATGTGCTGCTGGCGGCAGACACGGCACTGTCCTGGCATGCAGCACAGCAGGCTGTGGGGGCGCTCCTGGGCTTGTGGCAGGCAGCAGGGAGCAGTGACGATGAGATGTCTGCCTGGCCTGTCTCTTACCATGACACCACACTCACCTTGTGTGGGCTGTCGCAACAGGCTGGGCCCGGGGCCAGCCAGGGTTCAGCTGAAGCAGTCATATGAGATGTCAGGGAGGGGCTGTCAATCTTTCCTTTGGGGTTCTCCACTCAAGTGTCGGCAAGGGTTTTCACTTGCGTTGGGGTGGTGCTATCAAAACACGGTGTCCTGCAACAGTGTGTTGTAGGTAGGTGGGCAGTGCTGTACAGAGTCTACAGGGGTTGGCCCTGACTGCAGCCATAGTGGCTGCTGTGGCGAAGTGGCCTGGGGGCGCGCTAATGTCATGCTTTGGAGTGGCTATTCCAACATCATGACATGGTGCTGGAAACGGTGAGACGTTGGTGTGATGTAAGACGAAGGACAAGATGGTGGCACAGATGTGGAAATGCATGATGTTTTGGCAACTTGGCTACAGGTTCCATGGGCATGTCGGTCACTGTACAAGCAC
>JASKMD010000008.1:17845932-17850509 GCA_030144725.1 Haematococcus lacustris | reverse complement strand
CAGCAGCAGGGCTGGGCAGCAGGGCTGGGCAGCAGGGCTGGGCCGCAGGGCTGGGCAGCAGGGCTGGGCAGCAGGGCTGGGCAGCAGGGCTGGGCCGCAGGGCTGGGCAGCAGGGCTGGGCAGCAGGGCTGGGCAGCAGGGCTGGGCAGCAGGGCTGGGCCGCAGGGCTGGGCAGCAGGGCTGGGCAGCAGGGCTGGGCAGCAGGGCTGGGCAGCAGGGCTGGGCAGCAGGGCTGGGCAGCAGGGCTGGGCAGCAGGGCTGCCCCAGGGCTGGGCAGCAGGGCTGCCCCAGGGCTGGGCAGCAGGGCTGGGCAGCAGGGCTGGGCAGCAGGGCTGGGCCGCAGGGCTGGGCAGCAGGGCTGAGCAGCAGGGCTGGGCAGCAGGGCTGGCCCAGCAGGGCTGGGCCGCAGGGCTGTCCGGGGGCTGGGCAGCAGGGGGGCCCTGGGGCTGGGCAGGAAGGGGGCCCCTACGCTAGGCTGGGTTGTGCTAGGCAACTGGCTGGGCTGGTGGCTGCTCACCGCTTGCATCCTCTAAATCAGCTTTCAATAGGGGGTAAATGCATCATGCATGCACCATCTTGCCAGCCTTGGCGTAGTCCAACAGCTCCAGTCCCAGAGGTTGCTGTCGCAAGATGAGAGTGTTCCTCTAGTGCTCCTGTGCAGGAGCGCGCGACAAAGTAAACTTCTTGCATTGCCAGTGCCAGTGCTTCCAACCACCCAGCGGGCTGTCTCGCCAACTGCACTGGCTCCACAACTTCGTCGTCGACATCGCTATCAGGTGGGGTCGTGACAGAACGCTTCTTGCTAGTAGAGCCAGCGGGCATCTTTGCGCTGACCACCACTGCCTGGCCCGCCCATCGGAGAACCCAGAAAATAACCCCCCCGGCTTTTGGTTAAAAGATGTTTTGCACCGCGGCCGTGCAAAAAGTCCGTGCAAACCATCTCGGTGGGGGGTCCACACCCCGTGCAAAACATCCGGTTTATTGCCCAGTTATGTTTTATTTTTTGCAAACTACCATCTATCAAAATTTCAGCCTGATTGGGCAAGGTCGGCAAAGTGCAGGGACAAATGCAGGGATTAAGTTCTATGAGTGTGGTGTGCTGGCCTAGGGGCGAAGACCAGCGACAGGGCAGGGTGGTGCTTGTGGATAAGCACCGCACCACCCAGGTCAGCTCAGCAGTGAATGGGCCAGCAGCCCTGTGAGGAGCAGCTGGACCATGAGCAGCCAACCAGGCCTGCAGACTGGAAGCCCACAACAGGGCAGGTGGAACACCGCCTGCTATGCCCAGCCTGGAGCCAGCAGCATGATTAGCAAGTGCGGGGCATAATGTGGTACCCGCTAGTGGCACTATGCAAGCCCCCACAGGCGCCATGCAGCAGCCAGGCAGCAACACAACCAGCAGCCTCAGAGCCTGGGCCTAGCACTCCCACCCCAGCCAAGCGCAGCAAGCGCACCAAGGCTGAGCAGGCAGCTGAACCCACCCAGCCCACCAAGGGCAAAGGCAAGGCCAAGGGCAAGGCTGCCAAAGCCAAGCCAGCACCACAGCCAGGCAGGTGGATAGACCGGGACTGCAACGCAACATTGAACGTGCAACGCGCTGGGGAGGCGCCCACTGGAGCTGTGCTGGTGGCCTGAGCAGGCAGCTCTGCCGGCCAAGGTGGTGCAGTGTGCCGCCATGCGCATGGACGAATGGCAGTCTGACCCGGGTGTGTGGGACCCTCACTGCACGTGGCACCAGTTCGACCAGGACATCCAGGCCATGGCTGAGGCCAGCCCATGCAGCACCGGGTTGCGCCTCCACCTCGAGGTGTACTTCCTGGCTTGTCCCACCTCCAATGCCCCAATGGAGTCCTTGCTACAGTTGCTGAAGCATGGAGCTGGCCGCTTCATGGAGTTGCCTGTGCTCCTGGAGCATATGTCCCTGCACACACATCGGTCCATCCTCAACAACATAGTTGTGCAAGACTTCACGCTGCAACTGCCTAAGCTTCGCGCTGCGGTGCGGCTGCATGAGGTGGCTGCAGCCGTAGCCAGGGCACCAGCCACAGCCGCACGCAACGCCACAGCAGTTGCTTGTAGTGTCGGGGTGGTTGTGGTGAATGTGGGGGACCATGCAAGCCAGCAGCGGGTGGCAGCACCAGCAACAGCAGCAGGGTGCAACAGAGTTGTGTCAGCTGGTGTGCCCCCCCCACAGCCACCCCCGCCCCCACATCCACCCCCACCGCAGCAGCAGGGCCGGAGCTCGTGGGGCAGAGAGCCGCCTGCATCACCTGATTTCGGCCACATGTATCAGTTGGCGCTAGCTGCAATCGCCACCGAGGGGCAGGCTGCTGTGGCTCAAGCGCCGGCTCCTGGCTGCATGCTCCGCAAGCGTACCACACTTGCAGGGTTGGGGCAGCCCCAGACAGCTGCCAAGCGCAAGCGGTGACACACGAGACATAGTAACACAAAGGTTGTAGTGGCCACCTCTCCCAACCGCACCTGCCAACTACCTCCGTGCCACATTCGCGCAACCGTTTTCCAATCCGACTGCTGCTGCCGACGCTGCTGCTGCCGACGCGCATACTCATGTAGAGCAGCTTAAGCGACGCGGGCGGTCGAAGCGATGATTGCATGCTCCGCTACAGCTCAAATTTGAATCACTAACTTTGATGCTTTGCTGTGCACGGCCTACCCAGTGTATAATTCTTCTGGATGGGGAAAAGGTAGCTGGCCGGGCTGCCTACATTGTGAACCATCTAGCAAAATTTTTTGGCGTAGTAAATGCAGAGATACAGCCGTCTTACTACCAGGGGTCGGTTTCCTGTCATTTTTTGTCAGTTTAGGTCGCCCGAGGGTGGGACTAGGGTGCGTTTAATTTCGAGAAGTCGAATGAGATCATTTATTAGTCAAGTCAAGGTAGTGAGTGGTGGGTACGTCTCGACAGTCTGATGGCCGCGGTCGAGGTGCTTCATCCCCTGCTTTGCCTGCTGGCGGGTGAGTTGTGGACTTGACGACTCGCAGCAACGGTTAGGATCATTTGCCCGGCTTTCTGCAGTGTTACAGCCCTGGCCGCAACTTATCGACCGAGCAGCGCGGCCACCACAGCAAAGCGTATGCGGAGTCTTCTGTGGCTCCTGACCCATCACTGACCCTCGGATTGCGCTTTAGCCGCAGGCTCACCGCTCGCGCTACTCTGGACGTGCGTGGCAGTGGGAGCGGCCGTCGCAGGATGGGCGATAGAAAGGCGGCGAAGGTACGGCAGCGGCTTGCGCAGTCACGACCTGCCCGGCTGACGAGCAACGACAACGGGAGCTTGCAGCGGAACAGGGCGGGGCGCTTGCCTGCGAGGCGCTGGGAAGGAAGTGCGCAGCCACCCAGCCAGCTTGCTGCGATGTTCTGCTGCCCGCACCCTGTCAGCGTCACTTGGCTCGAGTCCTGGGTGCCAGCGCTGGGTGCAGGAGCCTGCTGCCTGCTGCCTGCTGCCTGCTGCCTGCTGCCTGCTGCCTGCTGCCTGCTGCCTGCTGCCTGCTGCCTGCTGCCTGCTGCCTGCTGCCTGCTGCCTGCTGCCTGCTGCCTGCTGCGCTTGCTAGTGGCACAGCTGCCGTCGCTGCTGGCTGCTGCTGCTGCTGCCAGTGCTGCTGTTACTGCTGCTCTCACGCCTGTAGCCAAGACGTGTTTGTTGCGGTGAGGGCTGCAGGGCGTCGCTGCTGGGTCTGCGCCAGATGCCCGGCCCCTGGACCCGCGGGCTGCCCCTGATAGGCAACCTGTTGGAGGTGATGCGCCTGGACTTCCACCGCCTGCTGCTGCAGTGGGCCAACACTTACGGCGGAGTGTACAGGCAAGCGCTGCGCCAGGAGGGGGCCACACACCAGCACCACCTAGCCCACAGCCCCAGCCTCAGCCTCAGCCTCAGCCAGCCTGTGCCTCCAGCTTGGTATGACGGACACCAGCTCTCCCTGAGCACCCACCTAGCACATCACCCCAGCCCCGGCTGCAGCCTCACCCTAACCTCTTGGATTACAGCTTCGCGAGCAGGGGGGGCGCTGGGCCACAGCCGGTGACGACAGTGCACGCCATTACCACCTCCACCACCACCACCACCACCACCACCACCACCACCACGCTCCCCTCCCAGCCCACTACCTTAGCCTCATACGCAGCTGCCTTGCTCACAGCTGCGACAGAAGCTCCAAGCGCAGCTGCGACAGCAAGTGCAGCCATGCTGGCGGCCCAGACCCCGCAGCGCGTCAGCAGTCCAGCTAGCAGGCCCCCCTACAGGCCCCTCCACAGCTGCTCCGGCCTCCTTACACGCGTCACCCTCCTTGGCCTCCTTGCAGCATCTACAGGGACCCCAGCCACGCCGCCCGCTGCAGCCACTGTCGGGGCATGGGGCATGCAGCGCAGCCTGTTCTTGACACAAGCAGAGACACGCTGACGGGGACTGGGCAGTCAGGCCAGCAGCCTCCCTCCCAGCGGCATGCAACGAGGGCAGAGGTCAGGGTCAGGTTCGACTAACCCTAACCCTGACCCTGACCCTGACCCTAACACCCACAATGCCGGGAATTGCAGGGGTCAGGAGTCCGCAGGGCAGCTGG
>JASKMD010000008.1:17808432-17840932 GCA_030144725.1 Haematococcus lacustris | reverse complement strand
CAGGCCGGCGGTCAGTGGCCTTGCGTCAGCAGGGGGGCTGAGGGTGAGGGTGGGCCCCGGCTGCTCTGCCCGCACCCTGACTGGCCTGCCTGGCTGGGCTTGAGGGGCGGCCTGGCGCTGCGGGGTGGCTGCAGGCCATGAACCGGCTCATCAGCCCGGGCAGGGCGCTGTGCCCGCCCCTGTTCAAGTACGGCCCCAAGGGTAAGCTTTGGGGGGGCAGGGGGGCAGGGTAGGGCATCACGCATCAGGGGGCGGGCGGAGGGTAGGGGGGGGAAGAGGGGGTGGGTGGGGAGGGGGGCAAGGGGGGTGGAGGGGAGGGGTGAGAGGGGGAGGGGGAGGAGGGAGGAGCGGCTGCCCCCATCAGCAGCGTCCAACAGCCCAACCCCTTACTCGGTGCCTGTCCCCTCCCTCCCCCTACCTCCTTGCCTGCCCCCATCCTGCTGCCCCCCCTCCCCCCTGCTCCCTCTGGCGCCCCTGCAGGTCAGGAGGCGTTCAACAGCTTCCAGCGTGAGATGCGTGTGCTCCTGCGCAACTGCCTACTGCGCCCTAAGCCCCCGCCCCGGGACGACACAACCATTGGGGCGCAGCTGTGGCGGGCGTATCACGAGCAGCAGCCCGCCCCCCCGCCCCCATCTGCCCTGATGCCTGACCCAGGTGGACAGCAGCAACCAGTCCCTGCCCCCCCCCCTCCCCCTCCCCTAGTCCCTGCCCCCCCCCCCTCCCCCCCTAGCCCTGAGGCCGGCCCCCTCTGCTGCTGCAGCTCCTGGCAGCGAGTGGGAGTTGCGGGCAGGTGGGCTGCTCCCCCCGCCCGCCTCCCCCTTCCGGCTGCTGTGCTGGCGGCTGGCTGAGCAGCTGAGGCTGATGACCTCGACCCCCGCCCGGCCTCAGGATCAACCCAAGGTACATGCACCTGGGGTCAAGGGAGGGGCAGGGGGCCTTCTTGGCGTCAGGGGGTGGGGAGGGGTGGGGAGGGGTGGGGAGGAGGGGGTGGAGGAGGGGGTGGAGGAGGGGGTGGAGGAGGGGGCCCGGCAGGTGCGGGAGAGGGTGCCTGGGTCCACCCCGCTGCTCCGCCGTGTGGACAGTGGAAGCCAGGCTGAGGGCTAAGGGCTGAGGGCTGCTCGTCCTGGGTTGAGTTTGTAGGTGTGTAGGCGGCTTCACCTCGTAGGGGCAGAGGCGGGGGGGTGAGGGGGTGTGACGTCCTGCTGGCCAGGCAGCGCTAGGCTGGCTGGGTTGCTCATGTGTGGCTGCTTGTGCTTGGGGCTCTTGCACAGGCCGGGGTCAAGGCAGGGGGCGGGGGCGGGGGCGGGGGCGTGCTGTTGACGGCTGAGCGGCTGCTGAGTGAGATCGGCATCCTGTTCGTGGAGGGCTTCGAGACCACCGGCCACACCATCAGCTGGACGCTGCTCAACATCGCCACAGTCCCCGGTGAGCAGCCGGAGGGAAGCGTCCCGGCCAGGGTTCGAACCCTGCACCTGTGGCCTGAGGTCAGAGATCTGGGCATGTGCCTGGAGTGATCAAATCAGTGACCCGCCCATGCCGTCTGGCAGTCCATGGCTGGTTCCAGAGGGAGGGGGGTGCAGAGGGGGGCATGGCCCGGAGGGGGCGGGCGCAGCAGCAGGCTTGGCAGCACTGGGCACAGCACCACTGCCACTGCCCATCACCTGACGTGCTTGCTGGTTGGCTTGGCGCTAGGGGTGCTGGGTGCGAGTGTGATGAAGAAGGGGGAAGGGGTGATGTGATCACGAGAATGTGTGTGATGAGTGTAAGTCACACTGTCCAGATTGTATCCCACTGTCCAGATTGTATGTCCAGACTGTATCCCCTGACCTTGGCTGCAGGCGTGCAAGACAAGGTGGCGGCTGAGCTGGATAGCCTGGGCCTGCTGGCTACCCCTGCCTCAGCTGCCCTACCCGCTGGAGCCAGGCACAAGGCCGAGCCGCAGCCACTAGCAGACCTCTCCCCCTCCTCCGACACCACCTCCCCTGGCAGCCCCTGGGATGCAGGGGACCCCGCCACGGCTGCAGTGGAGGCGGCAGCGGCAGCAGCGGCGGCAGCAGCAGCCGCCCTCCACCGCCTGGCTGCTCCTGCGGGGGACCAGGCCGCTAGGCTTGCGGCAAAGAGTGGGACGAGGGGTGCTGCTGCTGCTGCTGCTCCGGCGGCGACGGGGATGGAGGTGGGGGGTCCTAGCTGCTGGCCCCTGCCCCGCAGTGTTGAGCTGGACGACCTGCCCCGCCTCAAGTACTTGAACGCATGCATCAAGGAGGCCATGCGCATGCTGCCCGTGGTCAGCGTCATGGGCAGGTGGGGTGGGCAAGCACGCTTCTGCCCCCCTCCTCTCCTCACCCCCCTCCCTCCCCTTCCACCCTTTCCTCACTCCATTCCCCCCATCCTCCTTCCCCCTGCTTGTCGCCTGCTGCTCTCCTCACACCCACATCCCTCTTACCTTCCCTCCACCTTCCCCCCACCTTCCCTTCACCTTCCCCTCACCTTCCTCACCTGTCCCTGTCCTGGCCGCAGGACCAGTGGCGATGCGCCGCTCCAGCTGGGCCCCTACACGCTGCCGCCCCGCACCACTGTGGGCATCCCCCTGTACGCCATTCAGAATGCAGACGCAAACTGGGAGCGGGCCGCGGAGTTCTTGCCGGAGCGCTGGATGAAGGTAAGCCCACCCCCCTGCTGCAGCCAGCCCACAGGCCCCCTGCTGCAGCCAGCGTACAGCCCACCCCCCTGCTGCAGCCAGCCCACCGCCAGCCCAGCAGCGGGTATGCCCGCCCTCCCCCTCACGCCTCACTCCCCCTGGCCCTCAGCGACGCGGTGCCCATGACCATGTGGTGCATGCAATCGGTCTTTGACATGCCCAGCCTCGTCTGTCCCCCCCTGTCATATCCCTTACCCACGGTCATGCAGGTGATCGCATCACATCGCCACCCCAGCTGCTGCACTGTGCTGTCCACTGTGATCCCTGAGGGCAGCCTGGCGCCAGGGTTGAGGCGGGGGGGGGGGCCGGGGCCCCATGGCCATGTGCTGCCGCCACATGCGGCCTGCCCTGGCCCATGTGACTGTTGCCGTGCGGGTTAGCACCACCTAAGCTGTTATGCCGCACCAGCTGCCAGCCTGGGCCTGGCGTTGCCGTCTGGCTGCGTCTGGTGTTGAGGCCTGCCTGGTGCCTCCTTGCTTCGGGGAGGGGGGGGAAGCGGCGCATGGCCGGGGTTGCAGGGGGTGCCGCCGCAATGCAGGGCAGAGCGCCGGCTGTGAGCCTGAACTTGAGTGCTGCTGCCGGCCCTGGGCCTGAGGCTGTTGAGCGTAGCCTGGTGCTCTGAGGGGGGGGGCAAGGGGCGCATGGCTGGGCACATGTGTCTGTTGCTGCCAGCACTGCGCCTGGAGCCCTGCCATGCTTGACGCTGTGATGATGTGATGAGGAGGAGGATGGTGATGAAGTGGGTGAGGATGTGGATGGCGGTGGCGGTGGAAATGGTGGTGGTGG
This sequence comes from Haematococcus lacustris, assembly GCA_030144725.1. Classification (NCBI taxonomy): domain Eukaryota; kingdom Viridiplantae; phylum Chlorophyta; class Chlorophyceae; order Chlamydomonadales; family Haematococcaceae; genus Haematococcus; species Haematococcus lacustris. The sequence goes on along the minus strand of JASKMD010000008.1, from coordinate 17,837,448 downwards.
TGATAGTGGTGGTGATAGTGGTGGTGATGGTGGTGGTGATTGCGGTGGTGGTGGTGGCGGCCAGTGCTGCCCGCTGGGTCTGCAGGTGCCAGTGGAGGCGTATGTGGTGGCGCACATGCCCCCCCTGAGCCCGCCAGGGTCATGCCTAGACAGCCACACAGGTGCAACAAAGGGGGGGGAGGCGGTGACGGCAGCAGCTGCTGAGGCCCAGGACGCGCTGGAGGGCGAGGAAAGGGCTGGGGGGCTGGGGGCCGGGCAGCGTGACGAGATCCGGTTTATGCCCTTCAGTGAGGGCCCAAGGTGGGATGGGGGTCACCAGGGGGGGGGGGCGAGGGGGGAGGGGGGGGGGGGGCAGGTGTTCAGGGGGGGAGGGCAGGCTGCATGTGGGCCTTTGTGACCTGGAGCTGGCACTGTCTAGGTGCTGCCCCTGGTCCCCCCCTGCTGCCCTGACCCCCTTAGCAACCCCTGCTGCCCTGCCCCCCTCTGGGCTGCTTTACCCTGCCCTGCTAGGAACTGCGTGGGTCAAACGCTCGCTCGCATTGAGGTGGTGGCGGTGCTGGCTGGTCTGCTGGGGGCCTTCAGGCTGGAGCTGGCGCCCGAGGTAAGCCCCAGGCCCCATCCGGTATGAGCCCCCCCCTGACCCCTCCACCCCCCACCCCTCCCCTCAATTCCCCCCTCCATCCCCCCCCTCATCCCCCCCTCACCCTGCGCTGCTCCACCTCCACCCTCTACCTTCTAAAAGTCGCTGCGGGGTGACCTCCCGTTAACCCCCTGAGGGCCTTCAGCTCCCGCACGCCCCCTCCCTGGCACCAGCTGCCTCTGCTGCTGCCCCCTCCCTCCCTCCCCCTTGTGCCTTCTCCTGACGCCTGCAAGATAGATGCAAGTCCACCAGCGGTCCCTGCTACTGGCCCCCCCTTCCCCCTGACCCTACCTCCTTCCCGCCTGGCTGCAGATGGGCGGTCGCGAGGGTGTGCGTCAGCGGGAGAGCACGCTGCTGACGCTGCAGGTGCGCGGCTCCCAGGGCTTGCGTATGGCGCTTACCCCGCGCTGGCTGCCCTGACCAGCCGCCACCAAGCCACTCCAGGCTGAGGGGCCCTGAGCGCCCACCTTCTTCGCAACATGGCTCGCATGGCATCATCTGCGCATGCAGTTGATCAATGCAGGGACCCTGCCACGGTGAGTCAGCCCTGCCCTGACCCGCCGCAACAGTCATGGTGCGGGGGGGTTGGGCTGGAAGAACTGTGGTGCAAGACGGTCATACGGAAGCATGTCATCATTGCAGCAATGGCCATGCTCTGTGTGGCCAGCTAGCATGGTGTCCATGCGCATGGGGGTTTTCATACCATTTAATCAGGAAGTTTAGTATGGGGGAGAATCAGAGCTCAGACAGGGCAGTTGCATTTAGGCTGACGAACGATTGTGAGGCACAGCCTCCCCCATGACCTCACACAAGTGTGTGTGTCAGCTCGGTCGCTCTATTGGCCTGGATGGGCGTCATCCCAATGCCTGCACACACCTTGAGCTTGGCACAGGGACGCAGAAGTGCCCGCAGGCTTGACGTCATCATGGGCCATCTAACCCTCCCCTGGATCACTCCTTATGAGTGGCACGGGTCGCGCTTGGGATCTTAGGCTTGCATGACTTGTATGTGTTGTGCGCTATCATGGCCATGAGGTGCAGCATGAGCACGGGGGAATTTGCATTTGTCAGACTGGGTTACGATGACGCTCGACTGCTCATGTGTGGGAAGTCGTGGGCCACCAGCGTCAAGGTGCCCCGCAACCATTTCTTGGCCTGATGCTCACAAGCGCTGGCATGTGCCTCAATTGAGTGCACTTAGCAACGCCGAGGAGTTTGACAACAGGATGCGTCACTAGGCTGAATGCATGATGGTAGTTGCCTAGAAAGTTTGCCTCTGTAAGTGAAGTTGAAGTTTGAGGTGTTGTGTAAGGTTGACATGATAGCTGCTGCGAATGTGTGCATGCGAAGTATCCTAGACGTCATGCGAACGCATTGTGCACGCATAGGGTTGTACGAGGGCTAGATGAGACATTTGCTGCGGGAGCTGCACGTTGTCCGTCTGAAAGCGGCAGGAGTCTTGGCAAGCTCAAATAGAAGAGTACTCGTTAGAGAAACGTCCACAACCTCTTGCCCAACCCCAACATACATTGCTCCCCATCTAACGGTGCATTGCCTACAACATGGTAGTTAAGTTTCTGCGTCAGGTCACGGTATGAACATGCATTGCATGGGTTACACTGCGGGTTGTGAGTTGCAGTGTGCTCAGCAGGGGTGCAGGAAGGGAGCAGGGAGCTATGATCTCAGCACATTATTCCCCTACTATTACTACAGCCTACTATTAGTACAGGGCAGAGGTTGTGTTATCTGTTTGCATGCAGCAAGCATCCGGTACCGATACGTGGTTCACTACCCCAACCCGCTTACGAAGGCCGGGAAATCTATGTTGGCATGAAACACATGCTCTGATGTAAGCAACAGCTTGAGGTCACCCCGGCCGTTTTCTCAGGGCGTGTCACAGCTGACTTCAGGTCACCCCGGCCGTTGGTCCCGCCAATCCGTGCCAGGCCTGCCGCTCACACCACGCGCTAGTAAAGGGCAGCTAAGGCTATCGCGGTAAGTCACGCGCGCTAAAACTCGCGTTTTGCACTGAAGCCTCCCACTGAAGTCCCAGAGTGAAGTGAACATGGTCGCTCGCTGCAGCCTGGGGCTCAACGGGGTGCGACCGTACGTGGGTCGCAGGCCGAAGCGCGAGATTCCCTGGGTTTGGTCCGGACCCCTCATGGCCCGGGCAATTCCTGACACCTGGCCCGGGACCTGCCTGACACCTGGCCCGAGACCTGCCTAACCCTGCCTCCAAGCAAGCAGAGCATCTCACTGAGGTGTATGCAGCACAGTGCGTGGACTATGTTTCGCTACCGTGCACTCTGCTGAAGCCTTGACCCCAACTAGGGCGTGCCGGGTCTTAAGACCCGCCTGATGTTTTGGGTCCTAAAGGTCTTAAGACCGGTACTAGAGGTCTTAAGACCTGAAAGTGGCACTTATGCGACAGGTCCCTAGATCGATTCCTGTCAGGGTCGGGTATGCTCACCTTCGGAGTGATAGAATGAAGTATCGCTAGTGGGTTGGGCCAGTCTATCGGGGTTACAGGGGTAGGGATTACAACAGTGGCAGAGCCCGCAACGGCGGCTTGTGCAACATGCAACACACAATTCTACTGACGGTCGAGTGTGAGGGAGTGAGGGAGTTTGCGGCCTGACGCTGTGGCGCCCGTTCTTTGTAGAAACGGCATCATCGCGCTGCGCTGAACAGGATGGGCGCCACAGCTCGGATCATGGCCGAGTTTGCGGCCTGGTCACTCGCTTACTGCAAGGCGTGACTGCGGCTATGGTATATGGGTACTGTAAGCCTCATTACACTGTAAGCCTCATTTCGGGCGCTCCGGCGTGGTCGCGATATTTCCGATGGGTTGCCCTGGTGCACAATGGCACATCGACACTCAGACAACTACATCCGGCATAGGCCACTGTACTCTACTCATAGGTACTCATTTGTACTTTTAGGTCCAGCGAGCTTCGGCTGGAGGATGAACTCGTGTCTTCGGTGAACTCGTGTCTTCGGTGTCGGGCGGTGTAAGACTGACAGGCGTAGTCATAGCGCTAGTGGCGCTGATGTGTGCCGCCGGTGGGCCGGTGAGGTCTTACGACCCCGTTCAAAATCCTCAGGGTCTTAAGACCCGGGTCTTAATAGGACCTGGCCGGGAACGCCCTAACCCCAACATTTCGGGGCTTCTGTCAAGACCATCAACTTTTCGGCCAGTGGTCCTTTCCGCGTGCTTCTACCTGTGTCGGATAGCTGGGCGGGTCTCCATCACCTTGTGTGGTACATACAATGACAACATGTGACAGAGGGTGGTTGTGGCATGGATCGAGCTCATCACAGGGGGCGATTGGCGGCGTCCTCGGGGGTATCCCCGACGGGTTGGACGCTGTGTAGTCGCTAGGCTCCCACATCGCTACATTTCTCGCACGGTTCGCGAAGTTGATACTGAAAATTGCGATGAGCCCTCCTGGGCCCCGACGTCGCGCTGCCTTGGCACACCGTAAAGCGATACGTGCCAAGCTTGTAAGTAGTGGCAGTGGCAGTGCCGGAAACCTCCATTGCGGCGGGCGCCACGAATCAGGTCCCACAAGGTCTCTTTGGCAAAATGTACCGTGAGCCATTTGATGCCGCGCTTACACAGCCGTGATCAGCGAGCCTTCACGATGTGCCTACTGCATCAAAGGGCCTGCACGGCCTGGGCGCCCACCAACCCTCGACAATTGTCCAGGTGGCAAGGTTACTGTAGATGGATGCGGCGTTCTTTCTAAAGCGGATGCTAGTAAGTACGGTCTACAACAGCGCTAGCGCGAGGGCCGGCGGTTATGTTCGGTAACTGGGTGGCTCGCATCTCGCATCGGGCTGCCGCAGCTCGCTCGCAGCATGCCTAAGCGTTGCAATGGCCCTCCTCCTCCACCACATCAAAGCATATACTATGAGCTGCAGGCAGCATGTCCGAAGGTCCCTCCTTCGACGACATTATCACGTGGGCTGATAATTGCCTTGAGAATAGGTCGGAGTAGCAGAAAAAGGAAGCCGTTGCAGCTCACCTGAGGCACATGTGGCAAGGTTCAGCCAGGACATTGCGTCATTTCTGCAGCCTTCACAAGGGAACCATGACAAATGAAGATGGTGTGAGTCAGGTCAGTGGGTCTGGTAGGGGTTTAGGCATGCGCTGTGAACATCTGCTGTCCAGTAGCCAGCTGCCTTGAAGCAGTCAATCAGCTTTGCGCACTGATGCTCAGCGTCATGGCTCTCCAGGTGGACGAACCCAAGGCAGCATTGGAATGCTGACCCTGGCTGGACTGACTGTGGCGCAGGAGGGGGGTAGCTGCTGCTGGCGCATGCGGCTGGGTAGTTTGGTGACGCGGAGCAGCCAGCAGCCTTGCTGGCATCCTCTGAACCCTGTATGGGAGGAGTGGAGGGAGAGGCAGAGGCTGATCCCTGGCTAAGCGAGGAGGGTAGGAATGGAGTGCTGGGAGGTGGTGGTGTGAGGAGGGAGCTGTCAGCAGGAGGGAGCTGACTGGACTGACTGTGGCGAGAACGATCGCTTGATGGTAGTAAGCTGATTCAGGTAGCAGTAAGCTTGCATGGTGGGGATGAGCTTCTATGGTTTTAGCAACTTGGTATCATTGTCACTTCTTGGCAGTCATTGTAACTCACCATGACGATGCTTGTGGGCCTGATGACAGATGTCATCCATGGCCGGCCGCAGGGTCATGCCACAGGGTACCCTGTCTTCTAGCTGCTGGCCTGGAAGGATGTGCAGCCCCAAAGTTCTCAAAGCCCCAAAGCGCTGTGATAGACAACAACTCGCTACGTGCCAACACTGAAAGTATAGGGATTTTTAGGACACATCTGCAGGCCTGCCATCTCCTTAGCCGCAGCCAACCTGTGTCTCACGTTGTGTCGCTGAAGCTCCTCAATCTGGGCTTGCATCCGCTGCTCACGCGGCTGGGATGCAGCGACATCAGAGCCAAGCTGCGTCTGGGATGCTTGCAACTCCACCTCCAACTCCTGTACACATGAGAGCACAACATATTGGCTGGGGCTGGGGCTGGGGCACACACAGGGGCTGTGCAGTAGGGGTAATTGCACGTGCAGCAAGGGCAGAGGGGGTAGAGGGAGCAGGGAACAGAGCCACGGAGGCAAGGGCCAGAAGCCTTACCTTCAGCCGGTTTGCGATGAAGCCGGCCATGCGGGTCCACGGGGCAAGGCAAGCTGCAACCCGAGCTGCCATAATTGCCGATCCTTTCTTACTACGCTGGCCGCGTCGGCCCATCGCTAATTATGGCTGCCAGTCTGCATCATTTGCGCCGCTGATGAACGCTGTTGGTAGCTTGGAGGAGCCAGAACAATCTCATCTACTTTCGCAGCCTGGTGAGCGCGAGATGATGGGGTACTTTTGACATGAGCATGCTAGGTTTGTCTGGGTGTATATATGGGTGATAAGCCTAAGGATAACGCTATCAAAGTAGATGAAGTTCTTGGGGCACTCCGCTTGCATCTCTGCATGAGATCAGCACAGCGTTTGATGCACAACCTGCCCAGAAATGAGGTTTCTACTAACTGTAATTGCATGAGCCTCCCAACCTGCGCAGGGCAGATGCATTACACTGCAATAGCTTCCCGTGGGAGCTATGAGCATACCCCAAAGCTAGGGCGCAGAAACCAGACGGATGCGTAGCAGCAACAAGCAGCAAATCGACCTCAAAAACAGCACTGCAGATTTGCATGCCGGCACCCCATCACGGCACGCCGACCGACCGACTAGTGACCGCTCTACCTCGCTCGTCGTTGCGGCGTTGTTGTATGCACGTGCACTACCGTCAGGGTGCAAGGAGTCACTGGTGCAAGGATACCGCGGAGGGGGGCAATGTTGACTTTAGCCCGTCCCTCGCAGGACAAGCTGCGGAGCACCACGCCGCAGCGGGGCGTCGCGGTTTGACCTCTTGGAGCTCAGTATACGCGACAAAAAGTGACGGTACATTTTTTTGAGCCATTTTACCTGACCTTGTGGGACCTGACCACGAACGCCACGAAAAAAATGACAGTGCCATGCACCCAGCTTGCACCGACCCAGCTTGCACCGAGCGAAGCGTGGCGTGACTCAGTCTCGTGGTGTAGTGACATGGCGTGGTAGCACGGCTCACTGCGATAGCCTGCGGCGCACTACGAGCCTGCCTCATTAGTGCGAACTTTGCTACGGACGCCACGGAGCGCCTCGCCACCCTGCTCTTGTGAGTGGGTGGCAACTTGTTTGCGCTATCTCAATTTTCGACCTGGTGGCGGGCGGTGTACTTGGACAAGGCTTCAGTCTAAAACGCGAGTTTTAGCGCGCGTGAGTTACCGCGATAGCCTTCGCTACCCTCCACTAGGGCGTGGTGTGAGCGTCAGGCCTGGCACGGATTGGCATGGCCAATGGCCGGGGTGACCAACCCTTAACACAGCCTCCACCTTCGGACCTCCACCTTGGAGAGCCAGGCAGATGACATCATTGAGGAGATTGGGGGTACCGTGGGCTGGTATGAGCTGAGAGCTAGTGGTGCAAGCCTGAGCCGCTATACAATGACAGATTGAAGATTGAGCTGACCCTGCTAGTGCGGAACTCATCCTGTAACAGTAGTGTTTGTGCGATCAGGATGCATGGTCGGCTGAGGCTTAAGTGCCGGCTTGCAGCCGTCGAGCATGCTGACTTGTGCGGCTATTGCTGTAACAGTCCAGACTCTCAGCTAGGATGAATGGTAGGTTTGTGTTTCTTTTTTGCATGCAAGATTCTGTGAGATTTGAATTGCATCTTACTTATGACGAGATCTTGCGGTGCTTGAGGATTTTCTGGACTTCTTGGGGGATTTCTGGATTTCTAAGAGGGCTTGGTACTTGGATGGTGTTGCTTCTGGACAATCACTACAATGCTTGCAATGACTACTCTTCTCTTGATGGATTAGTTCTTTACGACGTCTTCACGATGTAAGTACACTGCACTACCCACTGCGCGACTCGGAGGCTGTCGATGAGTATGTAGACAGCCGCAGCGGCAGCAATAGCCGCACAAGTCAGCATGCTCGACGGCTGCAAGCCGGCACTTATGCCTCAGCCGACCATGCATCCTGACCGCACAAACGCTACTGTTACATCTGGTTTCCGCAATTGTTCGTTCATCGCGACCTTTGCGCAGTGACACCGGACCCAACTCAATCGGAGGTGCCATTGGAGCCGGAACTGATGGCATCAGCTCGAGCGCTTGTCACTGTGCCTGCTGCTGCAGAGACTCCTGCTTCTAGAAGTGTTAGTTGCATACCCTCCCGGTGCAGTTGAGATCAAGCACCGGGATTGTAGGGTGTGCCTGCCAGCGGCCCGGCCGCGATGAGTGCGAGTGTGACTGCCGTATTTAGGGCAGACACCCGGCAGTCGTAGGCACCCTGAACTGGTGTCCGCGTCTGCCCGTGCTCTTCCAACAGGTAGGCGCAAGGTTGCGCAAGGTTGACGCAAGGTTGCGCGTTAGCAGTTGTGGCAGATCAATGTAACTACCCTGAACTGGTGTCCGCGTCTGCCCGTGCTCTTCCAACAGGTTATGGGCCCACGCGCTGACGCGCGATAGGACTCCAGTAAGTTGCTGGCTAGGGTTCGTGTGGTTGACAGCCCAGTCGATCAGCGATGGCAACTTCTCCTGCTTCAGCCTCCGGCAATCATGCCACCATTCTCGATGACGACAACTGGCCAATTTGGAGCATCCGCACCGAAGGCCTGCTAATCGAAGCAGGCCTCTGGTCCGTCGTCGCCGACGGCGTCACCCCCTTACCCACCGCGCCAGCAGCTAACGCCACTCAGCAAGAGCAGACTGCGTATGCTGCTGAGCTAGCCAGATCTCGCGCGGACAGCGCGCTGGACCTCAAAGCCAAAGCCTTTATCCAGCGGCACGTCTCCAACCTCCACATCTTCACTGTCAAGTCTGCAGACTCAGCGCAAGACGCCTGGGAAACCCTCGAATCTCAGTTCACCGAATCGTCAGTCGCGCGACAGTCGCAGCTTCAGCAGCAACTCAGTCTCCTGCGCATGGAGCCCGGCGAGTCAGTAGCGCGCTTCTATGCGCGTTTGCAGCAGCTGCTTACAGAGCTGGAAGCTTGCAACTGCGAGACATCTGAGTCCACAGTGGTACTCGCCATTTTGGCAGCCCTACCGCCTGAGTATGAAAGCACAGTCGAAAGGCTGCGCTACGATCAGACCAGCGCCGACCTGAAAGTCGAGCGCATCAAGCGTGTGCTGCTGACTAAGGAGGCTGACCTACTCAGCAAGCAGATGCAGCAGCAACTCAACACCTCCTCATCCTCACTCTGGTCCTACTCCTCCCCTTCTGACAGCAGGGGGGCTGGTAGTTCAGGCGGACAGGGGGGCAGGGGCAGGTTCAGGCTACCCCAGCAGTCTCGTGAGCAGCAGCAGCAGCAGCAGACCAGAGCACAGTCACCTGACAGGTCCTCCAGGGAGGTCAGCTCACATGCTCATCTGACCTGCAACTAGTGTGCTAAGCCTGGCCACATCATGTCTGAATGTTTCACCTTTGACAGGGATCAGCGCAATCGCACGAGGACCCTATTCAGCAACCCAGCGGCCAGACCCAGTAGCCCAGGCAGGCGTCCCAGTCCAGGCAGGAGCTCTAGCCCAGCAGCTAGGGCATCCAGCCCCAGCAGAGGCAGGGCCCAGACCCCTGGCAGGGCAGCAGCTCAGAGCCCATCCAGGGGAGCCAGCCTGTTCACCTGCTCCACTGCTGATGATGATGATGACCTTGATGATGTCCTCATGCAGATGGTGCAGCCCAGACTGAACTTCAACAGTGACCTATACAGCCCCTTCTGCATTGACTCAGGTGCCTCACAGCACATCCTGAAGGACCTGCAGTTCTTCTACAACTACACTCCCTTTGCGCCAGACAAGCACAGGCCTGTAAGGCTGGCAGCTGAGGGCCACAGGGTCTGGGCAATTGGGTCAGGCAGTGTGTTCCTCAACACCAAGCGTGGCTCCTGGTTCCTCAGCCATGCTTTGTATGTCCCTGACAGCAAGCAAAACTTCATCTCAGTGACAGCTGCAACAGATGACGGCAGCAGCTTTCTATTCCGTGGAGATGTGTGCCAGATCAGCTGCAATCAGTTTGGCAGCATGCTCAGGGTTAACGCGCACAAAGTCAGGAACTCTTACATTCTGGCAGCTGTTCCAATGCCAGATGGCCCTGACACAGAATCAGAGCCAGAGCAGCTGTATGGCATCCAGCAGTCAGCTCTACAGCCTGACCCCAGGGTAAAGCTGGAGCTCCTGACCAACGTGCCTGCGCCCTCTGCCAACAGCGCCACCTCCAACTTTCCCCAGGTGTGGCACCAACGCCTGTGTCATACTTCCTATGATGCTCTGGCACGCATGCAGTCAGCAGACATGGTGTCAGGTGTACCTGTCACAGCCGCACAATTCCGAGCAGCTGCCTCAGATCCAGCTGTGTGTGTGGGCTGTGTTAAGGGCAAACAGCACAAGAATGTTGCATTTGCTGGACCACCCCCCAATGCAGCACCAGTGACAGCTCCCCTAGGACTGATCCACATGGATGTCTGTGGCCCCATGCATGCCAGGGCCAGAGACGGCAGCCTGTATGTGGCTACTTTCCTTGATGAATACACAAAGCTATCTGTGTGTGTGCCCATCAGCAGCAAAGCCCAGGTGCCAGACACAGTCAGAACAGTCATTGAAGAGCTTGAGACCCAGTCAGGCTACCGCTGCAAGGCCATCCGAACAGACAATGGCACAGAATACGTCAACAGCCGCATGAGAGAATACTGTGCCAGCAAAGGCATAGTGCACCAGCACTCAGCCCCCTACAGCCCCCAGCAGAACGGTGCAGCTGAACGCCTGAACAGAACCATCTTTGAGAAAGCTCGCAGCATCATCCACTCTTCCGATATCTCACTCAGCTTCTGGGCACATGCTGTCAAGTTTGCCAATCATGTCAGATGCCTGCTTCCTGTGTCAGGCCAGCCGCTCACACCTTGGGAGGCCTTCTACGGTGTCAAACCTGATCTGTCAGGTCTCAGAGTGTTTGGCTGCAGAGTCTGGCTCCACATTCCTGATCACCAGCGCAGCAAGCTGCAGGCCAAGTCAGTTGAGGGCCTGTTCATAGGCTATGAGCCAGGCTCTAAGGCGTACAGGGTACTGGTCAATGGCAGAGAGACATGCAGCAAGGACATAGTGTTTGACGAGCTGTCAGTTCTGCAGCCTACTCGCCAGCAGGACCAGCCAGCCCAGCCTGTGTTTCTCTTACCCCTCCCACCCAGCCCATCAACCCCCTCTGAGCCACTGACCCCAGCAGCTCCTGCTGAGGGGGGCAACAGTCTGCAGCAGACCAGCAGCAGTAGCTCTGAAGACAGTGGGAGCAGCAGCAGCAGCAGCAGCAGGCCAGGCAGCAGTGCACAGCGACCACAGTCCAGACCCCTGGAAGGCGTAGGGGCACATCAGGACAGCAGCAGCTCAGACTCTCCACCCAGTGAGCAAGAACCCAGTCAGCAAGTCAGCCTCACTGCCAGATATGAGCCAGGCTCCCACATGTGGCACCAACAGCAACTGGAGCTCATCAGCAAGCTACCCAGACCAGGAATAGGCAGATTCAGCCTTCGCTCTATGCCTCTAGCCAGGGAGACAGTGGGAGCACAACCAGCTGCAGCACCAGCAGCAGCAAGACCAGCAGCACCAGCTGCAGCACCAGCAGCAGCAAGACCAGCAGCACCAGCTGCAGCACCAGTGACAGCAAGACCAGCAGCACCAGCCGCAGCACCAACAGCAGCAAGACCAGCAGCACCAGCTGCAGCACCACCAGCAGCACCAGCAGCAGTCAGACCGCCAGCATTAGCTGCAGCACCAACAGCAGCAAGACCGGCAGCACCAGCAGCTAGACCAGCAGCAGCAGCAAGACCAGGCTTGGCACAGCCTGCGCTCCGTGTTCCTCTGATCCCAACATCAGCAACAGCAAGACAGGCAGCACCTGCAGTGCACCCCTCTATGCCCATGCCTCCTGCACCTGACCCACGGCCTGCCTCACCTGAAGCACCTGCTGCACCCGTGCCACGGCGCAACCCATCCAGAGAGAGGCACCGACCTGAGAGGTTCAGGGACTCTGACTTGTTTGCCATGAACGTGTCAGACTCTCCTGTCACTGACACACCCACTGTGGCAGAGGCTCTGGCAGGTCCCATGGCAGACCTGTGGATTGAAGCCATGAATGCTGAGCTGGCCTCCCTGCATGCCAACCAAACATGGTGCCTTGAAGAGCGTCCTGCCAATGCACGTGTGCTGCCTACCAAATGGGTACTCAAAGTGAAGCGTGATGCTGCAGGGAACATTGAGAAGCTGAAGGCCAGGTTAGTGGCAAAGGGGTTCTATCAACAATCAGGTGTGGATGTAGGGGATGTCTATGCACCGGTCAGCAAGCACACCACATTGCGCACCCTCCTAGCCAAGGCAGCAGCTGAGGACATGGAGATTCACCAGCTAGACTTTGAGACAGCTTTCCTGAACGGCAAGCTAGAGCCAGGGGAGGTCATCTATGTGCAGCAGCCAGAGGGCTTTGAGGAGGGCAGCACTAACACTGTGTGCCGCCTGCAGAAGGCCCTGTATGGACTGAGGCAGGCCCCTAGGGCGTGGCATGCTAGGCTGTGTGAGGAGCTGCTGAGCATGGGCTTCAAGGCCTCTGAGGCAGACCCTGCCCTGTTTACCCTGCAGCTGAGCACTGGCATGGTGTACCTGCTAGTGTATGTGGACGACTGCCTTCTGTGCACCCAGCAGGGGGACACCGCAGGCTTGGCCCACGTGAAGAAGCAGCTGTCCTCAGCATTCAAACTGAAGGACTTGGGTGAGGCACGGTGGTTCCTAGGGATGCAGCTAACCAGAGACAGGGCTGAAGGCACCATCAAGCTTGACCAGCACAAATTCATCCAGGAGCTGGTTACAGCCAACAGCAAGTCAGCAGCTCACAGCAAGCCTCTGCCCATGGCTCCTGCTGTTAAGCTAGTCAGGGAAGGGGATGCATTGGACACAACTCTGCATCATTACAGTGCCCTGGTGGGCAGTCTGCTTTACCTGACCTGCTGCACACGGCCAGACATTGCATTTGCTGTGGGAGCCTTGGCCAGGCACATGTCTGCACCCACTAAGCAGCACTGGGCAGCCGCCTGCAGTGTGCTATGTTACTTGAAGGGCACAGCAGATCAAGGACTCCTGTTTGGTGGTGTGTCAGGGCTGCAGGGCTTCTCTGATGCAGACTATGCAGGGGACAAAGACACAGCCAGAAGCACCACTGGGTATATCTTCACTCTGAATGGGGGTGCCATTAGCTGGTCCAGCCGCCTGCAGCCAACTGTGGCTATGTCAACAGCAGAAGCAGAGTATATGGCAGCTTCCAGCGCAGCCAAGGAGGCTCTGTGGCTGCGCAAGCTCATGAGGGATCTGCAGCTGGATGCCAGCTGTGTGCACCTGGGCTGTGACAATCAGGCAGCCATTCAGCTCTTGCACAACCCCATGGCCACCTCCAGGGCTAAGCACATAGATGTGCACCACCACTTTGTCAGAGAGCGCATCAGCAGGGGTGAGGTAGCTTTCCACTACTGCCACACCTCCAGCATGCTGGCAGATATTCTCACTAAGCCCTTGGCAGCAGTCCAGTTTAACATGGGCAAGCAAGGATGTGGAGTGTTTAGCTGAACAGGCACAGGTCTTATCTGATCTGAAACAGCCTGTGGTATCCAGCCTGGAATGCTAATCAGGACTGGAGCATAGAAGGACTCTAGGCACAGGCCTGCCTGCCTGTTAACAGCCTGTTGATCTTCACTCCTACAAATTAGTCCCTGCATTCTTCCCTGCACCTTTGGCCAACCTTGTCCGATCGGGCTGCAATTTTGACAGATGGTGTTTTGCAGAAAATAAAACATATCGTTTTTTGAAAATATTTCTCAAAAAACAATATGTTTTATTTTCTGCAAAACACCATCTATCAAAATTTCAGCCCGATCGGACAAGGTTGGCCAAAAGTGCAGGGAAGAATGCAGGGACTAATTTGTAGGAGTGTTAGCATGGTGTGCTATTGCCATGATCTGAGAAGTTGCCCGCAGTTGTTTGCTTGGCTCAGGCTTGCATGCCTGCTAACCGCCAGTAGCTTGCTTAAACAGTTGTTGGAAGCGCAAAGTTGTTGCTCTCACCTAGCCAGACCTCTGAGTGGGAGTGTTAGTTGCATACCCTCCCGGTGCAGTTGAGATCAAGCACCGGGATTGTAGGGTGTGCCTGCCAGCGGCCCGGCCGCGATGAGTGCGAGTGTGACTGCCGTATTTAGGGCAGACACCCGGCAGTCGTAGGCACCCTGAACTGGTGTCCGCGTCTGCCCGTGCTCTTCCAACAGGTAGGCGCAAGGTTGCGCAAGGTTGACGCAAGGTTGCGCGTTAGCAGTTGTGGCAGATCAATGTAACTACCCTGAACTGGTGTCCGCGTCTGCCCGTGCTCTTCCAACAAGAAGTCGCTGTACAGCCTGTACCTGCTGTGCTTGCTGTGCTTGCACTGCTGTTTCGCAGACTTGCTTTGCCCGTTTACACGGAGATCCCGCTTATGCGGAGCCTGCTGTTGTGCAGAGCCTGCGTTTGCAGAGGCTTGTATTGCTGACTTGCTTTGCCTGTTCACACGGAGACTCCCGCTTGCGCGGAGCCTGCTGTGTTGCAGAGATTCCTGCTATCGCAGAGACTTACTTTGCCCGCTTTTGCGGAGAAATGCTTAGCTTGCCTTGCACAATGTCATGTGCGCTGCTTGCCACCTTCATCCCCGCCACCACCCGAACTGATGAGAGCCTAGCACCAAACCTGGCCACAGAAGCAGCCAACCGTACAAAGCCTGCCCTCAGCAGAGTACATCATAGTGAGATTGCAGCCAACACACATCCAGCGCCTTGCTAAGACCCTGCAGCACACTAGGCTGCACAACCTTACACCAACCTGCTCCTTTCAGCGTCAAAACACAACCTGCCCTATGCAGAGCCTCATCTCTATCACCACAACCAGCCTGCTCAAACAGAGAACACATAGCTGCACTCCTGCCCTATGCAGAGACGCCTTACACCAGCAACAACACATACCTGGCCACCTCTAGGCACAGAGCACACCCAACATGTGATCACCAACAACATCACCCTGCTCAAGCAGAGAACAGTACCCTGCAGTGCACCAGCCTGCAGAGAGCCACATCATGCACCTGGCAGTCTATCTAATCTATCTACCAGGCATTGTCTGAAACTGACAGAAACGACAAGCAGGGCAAAGTGGCATGGGGGCCAGCCCAGTAGAGCACGCCCGGTTAATTTAACATCCTGATGTTTTGGTTCTTTAACGTGCTTTAACAAATCTTTAACAAACCCGTTTTGCTACCCTGGGACTGCGTCTCACTGGCCACTTCTGCCTGCATAGTGTCGCTGGGTGCATTGCCGTGTCGTGACCAGAACGACAGCAAAAAACCACTCGTATCAAGACCAAGCGTGCATCTTTAACAAAACGGTTTAACATTAACTTTAACACGTCCGGTCGTGCCCTACAGCCCAGTAGTCATATCTCGACGTCTTAGGCATGCACTCTCATCTGACCCATGCAATCACCATACGCACCATACGCCACCCTTCGCCGCTTTCCCAATCCACAGTTCTACTGTCGACATCGCACTTGGACGACTTGGTCGACCAGTTGCAGCTCAGTTCCCAGCACAAGCGGAGCCCCACAGCGGAGAGCTCGGATGCCCTTCTACGCTTCTATGAGGAGAACACCTTGCACAGGTACAGTCGCGTTGTTGCACCGTCGCATCCCGCTTCGAGCGAGACCTCACAGCACAGTCGCAGTCCAATTACACACCCTGTTGGCATCTGCCACAGAGACGCACACAACACATCTCTAGCTTCATGCACCCTGCTGGCTTCAGCCACGGAGACCATCAGCTACAGCCTACACTCCTGCATTCCATGCAGAGAACATCATACACAACATGGCAGCAAAGCTATCCAGCCTAGCAGCCCGCCAAGACACTCAAGCCGCATAGCTGCACAGCATGCGCACACACTTGCGGCCCAAGTAGCACCTGAGAAAGCACACATACACAACATGGCAGCAGAGCTACGCAGCCCAGCAGCCAGCTAGAACACTCAAGTCGCATTGCGCACGGCATGCGCACATCATGGCAGCCCAGGTAGCACCTGAGGTAGCACACAACAACGGTCAACTCGACCACATCCCAGGCAAACTCAACGTGGGGGCGGACGCGTTATCCCATAGGCCTGACTATCACGTGTATGCTCACATCATGCAGCTGCACACACTCAAATCGGGCATCACCGCCCAGGGCACAGATCACTCGCACTCTGTCATCCAACAAATCATACTTGCTGGCAAATCACGCCAGTTCACAATCGCGGGCAATCTGTTGTTCCACACTGGCTGAGGGCTCCGCAGGTTTTATATCCCTGTTGGCACAATGGCTCCAACCTGACATGTGAGGCACATGATACACCCATCGTCTTGGTTAGGGACAAGGCATATGTCTGCGTATGTCCCACCACTCTGTTCAAGCACTATGCAGCCGGCATGGACTGACCACCCATTGCAACCTGCGCTGAACACAACTACCACATCTTCTGTTTCTCGGTTTCTATCACGGTTAGTTTTGGAGGAGGAGGAGGAGGAGAACGAGACGACGGTCAGCTCAAGACTCTGATTTCATAGTTCAAGCATGGTTTGCATGGAGCTCGTTGCATTTGCTTGTCTGTTGCATGTAGCTTTAAGCAAGACTGTTCCTGCCTGCCTGTCATTGCCTGCATGTCCATGCCTGCTGTTGCATGCTGTTGAACATGATTGACCTCAAAACTGCAAGCTCCGGGACGTAGCTTTTCGGAGTGGGGGAGAGTGGAACAGTCCAGACTCTCAGCTAGGATGAATGGTAGGTTTGTGTTTCTTTTCTCCATGCAAGATTCTGTGAGATTTAATTTGCATCTTACTTATGACGAGATCTTGGGCCTATCCGCGAACCGACGAGAAAAACTTTCAAATTATTTGCCCCAACCGCTACGCTTTTTGGCCGCCCGCACGACTGGCTGCAGCTCTAACTGGTCTGACCCCGAAGGATTCTATTGTGCTATAACAACAGCCCGGGGAGTGGTTCAGCGCTGCAAATGGTCGACGTTTAGGGTCCTCACTCGGCACAGATAACTTTCAATTTTTCTCCTTTTTCTCGGCCTGGTTTCCCCCGCCGAGAAAAAGGAGTAAATTGAAAATAATCTCTTTCACACACACACACGTGGTCGGCTTCGGCTTCGTGCAGTGTTAAACAGCCCAGCATGGAGGGTCTGCTGGTGGAGGCGAATGCCCTGGCAGCGGCGTCCCTATTAGCTACAGGGATTCAGCCCACGACGCTGACGTTGGAGCAGATGCGCCTTCTCCAGCAGCGGTGCCTGCAAGTCGTGGTGCAGCAGAAACAGCAGATGCAAGCGCAGCAGTTGCAGCAGATGCAGCAGTCAACACTAGCGGCGCCGTCGTTCGCACAGCAGACACCGCAGCCTCTGGCGGGTCGGCAGGCGCAGGTGCTCCAGACGCAAGTAGCAAGTCCTGAGACACCTCGCGCAGCCCAATACCCTCCACAGACTTTTGCAACGGGGCGAACCACCACCTCCCAGTTTCCACGGAGCAAGGACAACGCCAGGACTAGCAGGTAGGTGGTACACACAGGTGTGTGCACCATTAACATACAACATTTACTTGCATCTGCCCCATTGCATACCCCATTGCATACCCCATTGCATACCCCATTCGCTTGCCCTATTGCATACCCCATTGCATGCGCAGGGACGATGAGGAGGAGGATGGCGCTGTTGCTGGCGCTGCTGCTGGCGCCGCTGCTGGCGCTGCTGCTGGTGCTGCTGCTGGCGCTGCTGCTAGCGCTGCTGCTGGCGCTGCTGCTGGCAAGCAAGCCAGAAAGTATGTTTTGCAGGCTCATTAGACCCTTGTTGCTTTTTGATGACAGCCTGGTTGTTTATCAAGTTGTTGTTGTTGTTGCTGTTGCTTACACTTACAGGTTCACCCATGATGAGACTATACAGCTTGCAGACCTTGTGAAGGAGCTGCCCGTTGGTGAAGATCGTGGGCAACATGCACAATGCTGGAAGCGCATTGCAAAACGCATGAAGAGGACTCCCGATGCAGTGTGGAGGAAGTGGTCATCCTTGACTTGTGCCATCAACGAGGTCTGTCTGGCAGTGTTGTAGGGAGCAGGCAGTGGGCCAAGGGGCCGGCAGGGAGAGAGGGAAGCTTTCAGAAGGGCCTCGGCACATTGTACTGTTGCACATTAGCCCAAGTCATGCTATTTGCGTGTAGATCAAGTCCCCAAGGACGGGCCAGAACCAACCTCTGTTCAAGGACAGCAAGGCTCTGAGTGATTTGAGAGAGACCGTGCAGCGCAAGAGCCAAGGCCCCCTTGGGGTCTTTAATGAAGAAATCATGGAGGCTGTCATGGAGGGCAACCAGATGCATGGAAAACAAGCGGTGGGGCAGAGCTATGGCACAGCTATGGCACAGCTAGGGCAGCGCTAGGGCAGAGCTAGGGTAGAGCTAGGGCAGCAAGCATGCGAACCTGTGATATTGATGTGTACTTGCGTGATTGTGATGTGTACTTGCATGACAGGCAACCATTGTCAAGCTGGCTCTGGGGATGGCCGACTACACACCTGCGGCTGGCAGTGTCAAGGCAGTCAGTGAAGCTGTCAAGGCTAGTGCTGAAGGGCGTGCACCCACCTCTGACCTGATACAAGCTAGGCGTGCAGGCAAGAACAAGCGCACAGCGCAGCCCAGCATGGCGGAGGCAATCAAACACCATGCAGAGCGCCAGGCAGCGCAGACCGACCGCATGGAGTTGTTGCGCCAACAGGTGATGTGTTTGCTGTTGGTCTCAAGCAGTTGCAGCAGATGCAGCAGTCAACACTAGCCGCATGCATGCAAGCCTCAGCATGCAAGGAAGCTTGCACATTGCAACCAACTTGAAGCATGCTTGTTGTTTCCCCTTGTGTGCAGAGGGATGCCGAACGTGACTACCAGCGCCGCTTGCAAGCGTGGGAGACAGAGTGCAGCCGAGTGCGGTCCACGGCCGCTGCAGCTGACCGAGACGCCGTGTTGAAGCACACGAGCATCGCCATGGACAAGAGCAATGGTGACATGCAACACTACCGCTCCTGGATGGAGGTGCTGACACGGACCTGGGAGCAACACAAGCCCCAGCTGGACCTGCCACCCAAGCCCGAGCCTCTGCCTCAACTGCCCCAACGACTAGGCCCCAACTCCAGCCAGAGGGCTCAGCTGGGGAGGGAGGAGGCACCTGCGGAGGAGGACAGTGATAATGACTCACAGGGTGTGAATGTTCACAGGGGCTTGGACTATGGCTTGTCTTAATGGCTTGAGATCGTGGTTGTCTGTTAACTTTCATGGTTGTCTCAGCACTTTGCTCAGCAATGTTGTGCAAGATAAAGCATGCCATGATCACTGTGGGCACATAGGGCGGAGTAAGGTCATTCTCACGCAACAATACCCGCCACCTCGCATTTAGCCTGCCAAATGTGCACTCTATCTTCCTACGAGCAGGGCCATGCATAGTATTGAAACGAGTGAGGTGAGGGCACCTAGCTGCATAGGTGTCCTTAAAGGCTGGCAACACAAAGGTATGACAAGCATGCTGAATCTGCCAAGATGGACATGGGCATGGCGCAACCATTCACCTCTTGCCTTGCAGCCCATAACAGCTGGCCCAGTTCTCCATGCAAGCCATCAGCCAACTCACTCTCAGCCATGACACGGGCGTCATGCATGCTGCCTGGGCAACCAACCTCCACATTGATGAATTGCTCGTCACCATCAATCAATGCTAGCACATTGTAGGAAGTAAAGCCCTTGCGGTTGACCATGGCACGCACACCCCAGTCCTTGACTGCAAAGTGAACTCCATCCACAGCAGCAAAACACTGTGGCATGCCGTTCCCGGCTGCCATAAACTTGGCTGCACTAGCCTTGAGCTGATCAACTGTGGTGGGCATCCTGATTTTCGTGGACAGTATGGTCACTATGGCAGCACACACCTCATGAACCGCCTCGTGCACAGTGGAGTGGCCCATACCCAGCTCATTGGCCACAGAGAGCATAGAGGAGCCCGATGCAAGGAACCTTAGCGTTGGGGCTAGGCGCTGGCCAGAGCTTAGACGACGGGTCTTGATGAGTGGTCGGAGCTGACGCTTAAGCCAATCGAACGTGCCCCTTCCCATCCTGTACCACGTGTGGTAATGGCTGTCGCCGCAGAGCCGCTCGCCATTTGCATCGACGGCTTTTGTGACAGTCTTGTAGTGGTCAAGGGACCTTGGCAGTACGTCCCATTCCCGCCTGCGCACAGTGTGCAAGATGCGGGGTTGCGGCGGGCAAGGGGTCTGCGAAATGGCGGGCGCCCCCATACTCACCCAGCTCTCCCTTCGAGTTCGTACATCTGCAGGTAAAGAAGAAAGTCGCCATTCTGCCCTCGAAGCCTGTCAGCGTCAGCGTCGAAATCGTCTTGCTGCCGCTGGCGCTCATCGTCGCTGCTATCGGTATCCAGCTGGGCCCGGCAGATGGGTTGGTAGTGGCAAAGGCGCAGGCGCAGGCGCAGGCGGTTGGCGCAACCACTACCGAAATAGAAATTCAAAGAAAATTTGAATTACGAGCCCGTTCGCGGATAGGCCCCTTGCGGTGCTTGAGGATTTTCTGGACTTCTTGGGGGACTTCTGGATTTCTAAGAGGGCTTGGTACTTGGATGGTGTTGCTTCTGGACAATCACTACAATGCTTGCAATGACTACTCTTCTCTTGATGGATTAGTTCTTTACGACGTCTTCACGATGTAAGTACACTGCACTACCCACTGCGCGACTCGGAGGCTGTCGATGAGTATGTAGACAGCCGCAGCGGCAGCAATAGCCGCACAAGT
Organism: Haematococcus lacustris; assembly: GCA_030144725.1. Lineage (NCBI taxonomy): Eukaryota > Viridiplantae > Chlorophyta > Chlorophyceae > Chlamydomonadales > Haematococcaceae > Haematococcus > Haematococcus lacustris. Next base: position 17,816,791 of record JASKMD010000008.1, on the reverse strand, counting down.
CAGCATGCTCGACGCTGCAAGCCGGCACTTATGCCTCAGCCGACCATGCATCCTGACCGCACAAACGCTACTGTTACAATTGCTGCCGCTGCGGCTGTCTACATACTCATCGACAGCCTCCGAGTCGCGCAGTGGGTAGTGCAGTGTACTTACATCGTGAAGACGTCGTAAAGAAGTAATCCATCAAGAGAAGAGTAGTCATTGCAAGCATTGTAGTGATTGTCCAGAAGCAACACCATCCAAGTACCAAGCCCTCTTAGAAATCCAGAAGTCCCCCAAGAAGTCCAGAAAATCCTCAAGCACCGCAAGATCTCGTCATAAGTAAGATGCAAATCAAATCTCACAGAATCTTGCATGGAGAAAAGAAACACAAACCTACCATTCATCCTAGCTGAGTGCCTGGACTGTTACACTCTCCCCCACTCCGAAAAGCTACGTCCCGGAGCTTGCAGTTTTGAGATGAGTCGTGTTCACAATCATGCCACAGCAAGCATAGACAGGCAGGCAATGACAGGCAGGCAGGAACAGGCTACATGCAACAGACAAGCAAATGCAACGAGCTCCATGCAAAGCATGCACAAATAAGTCTTGGGCTGAGCGTCTTCTTGCTCTCCTCCTCCTCCAAAGCTGAATGAAGAAACCATCGTAACTGAAACTAAGAAACAGAAGATGTGGTAGTTGTGTTCAGCGCAGGTTGCAATGGGTGATCAATCCCATCGACGCTGGGGTACACGTAGAGGCTGCAATAAGCCAATGGAGTTGTGTGTTGTGGTCTTGCTACGCTGACAGCTATGTCAGGTGCGGACATAGTCATGCACCGATGCTGTCATGCGCGGCCAAAAGGAATGGCGGGAAAGTTCTGCCCTACCAAGATGACCAGACATGGGTATGTCATGTGCCTCACATGTCAGGTGGGAGCCATTGTGCCAACAGGGATATAAAGCCTGCGGAGCGCCCGGCCTGTGTGGTACAACAGATTGCCCGCGATTGTGAACTGGCGTGATTTGCCAGCAAGTATGATTTGTTGGGTGACAGAGTGCGAGTGTTCTGTGCCCTGGGCAGTGATGCCCGATTTGAGTGTGTGCAGCTGCATGATGTGAGCATACAGGTGATAGTCAGGCCTATGGGATAGCGCGTCCGCCCCCATGTTGAGTTTGCCTGGGATGTGGTTGAGTTGACCGTTGTTGTGTGCTACCTCAGGTGCTACCTGGGCTGCCATGATGTGCGCATGCCGTGCGCAATGCGACTTGAGTGTTCTAGCTGGCTGCTGGGCTGTGTAGCTCTGCTGCCCTAATGTATGTCTGCTACCTCAGGTGCTACCTGGGCCGCAAGTGTGTGCGCATGCTGTGCAGCTATGCGGCTTGAGTGTCTTGGCGGGCTGCTAGGCTGGATAGCTTTGCTGCCATGTTGTGTATGATGTTCTCTGCATGGAATGCAGGAGTGTAGGCTGTAGCTGATGGCCTCTGTGGCTGAAGCCAGCAGGGTGCATGAAGCGAGAGATGTGCTGTGTGCCGTCTCTGTGGCTGATGCCAACAGGGCTGATGCGATGGGACTGCGGCTCTGGAGGTCTCGCTCGAAGCGGGATGCGACGGTGCAACACGACTGCGACTGTACCTGTGCAAGGTGTTCTCCTCATAGAAGCGTAGAAGGGCATCCGAGCTCTCCGCTGTGGGGCTCCGCTAATGGCCCCGTTTCCAATAGCGGAGTTGGAGTTGGAGTTGGAGTTGGAGTTGGAGTGCTTGGAGTTGGAGTTGGAGTCCTCGCGGAGTCGCCAGCAGCACTAACCACCAGCCCAACCGCCGACTCCAACTCCGCCATTTCCAACCGCGGAGTCCGGAGTTGGAGTTGGGACTCCAAATCGACTTCAAATCGACTCCGCGGAGTCCCCAGGACTCCAGGCCCCCCCCCCCCCCCCCCCGGAGTGCGGAGTTGGAGTTGGAGTCGGACATTTCATGGAATTGCTCAGCTCGTCTGATGATGGTGGTGGTGCAGCAGCAGCTTCTGGCTCCGGCACGCGTACTTCAAGGTGGACACCGCAGCAGGACAACATCTTCGCGTCCCTCGTTGTCAAGTGCGTTGCCGATTGCGCTGGCAAGCCAAACTTCAACCTAGGGGACCTCTTGGTTGCGGAGGCCCAGAAGCATAGTGTGGCACTGGGCCGCACGATGTCATCGCAGCAAGCACTGGGCAGGCTTGACTACATGAAACGGGGATGTCAGGCCGTCTACGCGTATCACAAGGCGCTCAGTAAGTACAAGTGGCATAGCACTTGCACTTGCAGCAGCTGGGAGGGCAGACACCGCAGCTGCTGGGAGGGTTGGTGGCAAGGCCAAGGGTGCAATCAAGCGCACAGCTGCTGTACTGGCTGGGCTCAATGGGACACAAACTCAGCTGCACGACCGGCTGCAAGGGCCACTGTTGCAACTTCAGATGCGTCAGCAGCACTCACAGCTGCAGCCGCAACAGCCCCTGTGGCAGCCCCAGCATCAGCAGCCCCAGCAGCAGCAGCCCCAGCAACTGCCACTGCGGGTGTTTGCACCTGGAGCTGGGAACCAAGCCGAAGCTTCTGCTGCAGCAGTGGCTATGTCTTCTGCTGCAGCAGTGGCTATGTCTTCAGCATGGTCCACTCAGCTTGGTGTGGCTGAACATGGGTTGGGTGTCAGCTGGCAGGGGTACATGCAGAGCTCCCTGGGTGGGGCCAGTGGTGGGAGCCCTCTAGCTCCCATCACCCCTGGAGCCAGCCTCTCACAGGGCTATGTACCTGGCACTCAGGCGGACCTCGCTTACATCGAGAAGCACCTGTTCCCGTCTAACCCATCATCAGAGGTGTAGCTAAACATGTTGACTAGAGTTGGAGTAGGTTCTGGACGATTGTTGCTAATTGCCCATTACAGTGTCATGATTCATGTCATGTACATCATTGTTACATCGTGACCGCCTTAATCAAGGGTTGACCCTCTTCAACGATGCTGACCCAGCAGAACATGCGCATCTCTGATGCTCTCACCCCGCACTAACTCAGCTGGTCGGCCACGAACGGCAGCAACTTCACCAAGTCCCCCCATGGCAGCCTCATCTTCAGCCATTCGCTGCTCATACAACAACCATGCTTCTGCCACCACTTCTGGTGGCACTTCCTCCCCATCATCTATGCACATGTTCAACAGAATGCAACATGCCATGAAAACCTTGACAGCAACATCTACCCGTGGGGTCATGCACTTGCAGCAGCGAAATTTGTGCTTTAGCCAACCCCAGAAATGCTCAACCCTGATGCGTGCCTTCTTGTGCATTTCATTAAAGTGTGCACGGTCTGGATCAAGCTCAGCAATTGTTTTCTTGAATGCAGGCAACATATGCTCCCGTGTTGGGTATGCAGAATCAGCAACAAGCTGGCGTGGCACATTCACCCCACCTACGCTTTGCATGCTTCTAGACCAGCCCCTCCTCCACGACCCATTGCACTACGCTAAGAAGAACTTGCAGGATGATTTGCTTCCATCGTCGGCGGGCAGTGCGGCGCCGCATGTCCCTCGCGTTATTCACTTCAATCGCATCCATCGCAGCTAGCAACACAAATGGGCGGAGCACAAGTAAGCAGCGGCTCTAAGTCTAAGTCGAGACATGTCCAACTCCAACTCCGGGCCAAACCGCATTGGAAACGGTCGGAGTTGGAGTCCAAAAAGTGCCAACTCCAACTCCAACTCCGGGCCATTGGAAACGGGGCCAATGTTAGAGTTGAGCTGCAAATGGTCGACCAAGTCGTCCCAGAGCGATGTCGACAGTAGAACTGTGGGTTGGAGAAGCGGCGAAGGGTGGCGAATGGTGCTGGGTCAGATGAGAGTGCATGCCAAGACGTCGAGATATGACTACTGGGCAGGCCCCCATGCCACTTTGCCCTGCTTGTCGTTTCTGTCAGTTTCAGACAATGCCTGGTAGATAGATTAGATAGACTGCCAGGTGCATGATGTGGCTCTCTGCAGGCTGGTGCACTGCAGGGTACTGTTCTCTGCTTGAGCAGGGTGATGTTGTTGGTGATCACATGTTGGGTGTGCTCTGTGCCTAGAGGTGGCCAGGTATGTGTTGTTGCTGGTGTAAGGCGTCTCTGCATAGGGCAGGAGTGCAGCTATGTGTTCTCTGTTTGAGCAGGCTGGTTGTGGTGATAGAGATGAGGCTCTGCATAGGGCAGGTTGTGTAGGGACCTGCAAGGAGCAGGTTGGTGTAAGGTTGTGCAGCCTCGTATGTTGCAGGGTCTCAGCAAGGCGCTGGATGTGTGTTGGCTGCAGTTTCACTATGATGTAACTCTGCTAAGGGCAGGCTATGGACGGTTGGCTGCTTCTGTGGTCAGGTTTGGTGCTAGGCTAGGGTGGTGGCGGGGATGTAGGTGGCAAGCAGCGCACATGACATTGTGCAAGGCAAGCTCAGCATTCCTCCGCGTGAGCGGGACAAAGCATCCTCTGCAACAGCAGGCTCCGCGCAAGCGGGAGTCTCCGTGTGAACAGGCAAAGCAAGTCAGCAATACAAGCCTCTGCAAACGCAGGCTCTGCACAACAGCAGGCTCCGCATAAGCGGGATCTCCGTGTAAACGGGCAAAGGAAGTCTGCGAAACAGCAGTGCAAGCACAGCAAGCACAGCAGGTACAGGCTGTACAGCGACTTCTAGAAGCAGGAGTCTCTGCAGCAGCAGGCACAGTGACAAGCGCTCGAGCTGATGCCATCAGTTCCGGCTCCAATGGCACCTCCGACTGAGTTGGGTCCGGTGTCACTGCGCAAAGGTCGCGATGAACGAACAATTACGGAAACCAGATGTAACAGTAGTGTTTGTGCGATCAGGATGCATGGTCGGCTGAGGCTTAAGTGCCGGCTTGCAGCCGTCGAGCATGCTGACTTGTGCGGCTATTGCTGCCGCTGCGGCTGTCTACATACTCATCGACAGCCTCCGAGTCGCGCAGTGGGTAGTGCAGTGTACTTACATCGTGAAGACGTCGTAAAGAAGTAATCCATCAAGAGAAGAGTAGTCATTGCAAGCATTGTAGTGTTTGTCCAGAAGCAACACCATCCAAGTACCAAGCCCTCTTAGAAATCCAGAAATCCCCCAAGAAGTCCAGAAAATCCTCAAGCACCGCAAGATCTCGTCATAAGTAAGATGCAAATCAAATCTCACAGAATCTTGCATGCAGAAAAGAAACACAAACCTACCATTCATCCTAGCTGAGTGCCTGGACTGTTACACATCCACTGTCACCACCCTGCCTGGCACCCTGTCGGTTGGCTTGATCTTAGCACGGCATGGCCGATGAGAGCGTGGCCCTCAGATGTTGTGGGTGGCGCTTTAGCCTTCCCACTACACCAGGTGGACTCCTTGGCATGTCCGGCATGTAAGATTTGGCAGTATAGCAGACGCTGAACAAAGTCAACATGCCACCTACTGACCTGCTGACGAGGCGGCTATGTAGGCTGTGGGGGGGAGGTGGGAGCAGGCCGCGCCACAGGCGGAAGCTCTTCCCTTAATACACGCTGGTTTGTACCGGAGTAGTTTTCTTTCTTTCTTCTTTCTAGGCTGTGGGGTAGCGTCGTTCAGTCCGTGCATGCGGCATGCGGACACCTACCTCGCTCACGACCAGCGTTGTCAAGCTTTCATGCCCCTATCCTGCACCCCTCCCCCCTTCCTCCCCTCCGGCCCTACACCGCCACCGTCACCTCATCCTCAACCTCCCCTCTCACGCCACCCTCCATCCACTTTGAAGGCTAGGTGCTCAAGGTCGCCTGCCCCCAGGGGGGCACACAAAGCAATGATGAGCTTCGTGCACTCTTTACCCCCCCCCCCCCCCCCCCTACTCCCAATGCATCGCACCAGCACTCAGCACACGGCTACCGCCTTTGCCCAGCACATACACTAGGCCCCCTGCCTTGCGCCGCTCGACATCTTTCGTGAGGTCCACATTCTGGCAAATGCAGCAGAAGAGGGCTCAGCGGTTGTCTCTTGCGTCACACCCGCTCACCACCCACACATAAAGTCACACCTCACATCCCACACTCAGGGTCGGTTTGTATGGCTTAGGCCAGCTTAGGCCATCACAGAATCACAAATTCGTTGTTATTGGCTGGCACCCCTCACACTCCCTCACACCCCGTCACACTCCCTCACATCCCTCGCACTCCCTCACAGCGTGGACAGGTTCTCCTTGCCATGCACCAGCGCCAGGCCTGCCATGGCCAGCAGCCGCAGCCCCTCACATACGCCCACCCCAATCAGCAGGTTGCCGGCTGCGGCGGCGGTGGGGCAGGGGCAGCAGCAAGGCAGGGCATCAGGGCATCAGCGTGTGGCAGCCAGGCAGGGGCAGCAGGTCAATGCAGCAGCGATGGGGCAGGGCCAGGCGAGCAGCAGGCAGGGGCAGCAGTGTGGGGCAGCAGGGCGGGGTAGCAGGGCATCAGGGGCATCAGGGAGGTGTGAAGGCCACTGACTGTTGCTGTAGTCGATCTGTGAGGTGAAGCCCACGATGAGCACGATGAAGGGCACCACTGTGCCCACGAAGATGGTCAACAGCTGCCTGCAGCCAGGCCAGTGGGCAGCACTAGCTGTGAGGGAGCCGCCAGCAGCAGCAGCAGGAGGAGAGCGTGCCACAGCTGTCACGGCCTGAAGTGCAGGGGGTAGGGCAGCAGGGCAAGGCTTGTGGGCTCTTGTGAATCCGTAGCTGGGCAGCGCTGCGGGCTGCAGGGCTGTGCAGGTGAGGGGGTGGTCAGCTCCAGGCAGGGGGTGCGGCGCAGTCTCACCAGATGGCCACCAGCTCGCGTGTGGGGAGGGTCTGGAACGCCAGCAGCCCCACCAGCTGGCTGCGGCAGGCAGGCCACGGCAGCGCCGGTCAGCAACAGAGCAGCGGAGCACTGGTCCCCGCTCACTACCTTGTTTGCCTACGATGGCATTTGTCAGAATAGTCTACCCCTGCCCCTGCCCTCCTGCCCCCCTGCCCCCCTGCCCCCCTGCCCCTTCCCCTGGCACTCACAAGCGGCAGCCGTACACCACCTGGACGCAGGCCACTGTCACGATGACGGCCCAGAAGTTGTCGGCAAACACCACGGACAGCTGCAGGGGGGCAGGCAGGCAGGCGGCAGGGCACAACAGGGGGGGAACAAGCAGGGGGGATGAAGGCGGCTGGGGCGGGGTGGGGGGGACACCAAGGGGGGGGCGGGGTGGGGTGGGGTAGGGCGTGGCGGGGCGTGTGTGTTGCTTGCCTGCTGCGCCACAAGGTATCCGGGTAGGGAGGCGATGATGAGCACCAGGTGCTGCACGTGCAGCTGGGAGCACCTGCAGGGGGCGGGCAGGGCAGGCAGGCAGGGCAGGCAGCAATGGAGGCGGGCCAGCAAGTAGGGAGATGGGCAGCTGTAGATGTGCACATAATCGCATGGCCACCTTCCTGCCCCTAATCGGCCCTGACCCCTCCCCCCCTGACCCCCCCCTGACCCCCCTTGGCCCCCCCCTAAACCCCCCCTGACCTCCCCCCTGGACCCTCTTGGCCCCCCCCTGACCCCCCTTGACCCCTTACTGACCCCCCCCTGGACCCCTGCCCCCTGTTACCCCCCTGCCCCCCCACCTGAGTTGCAGCAGCAGGTAGTTGGCTACCAGGCTGAGAGTGATCATGCCCGAGGAGGTGGCGGCCAGCACCATGAGGTTGGTTAGGCGCCAGCGCAGCAGCGTGGCGTATGCCATCAGCACCAGGGCAACGTTCTCACACACCTGCACGCAAGCGGGCAGCAGCAGCAGCAGCAGGCAGGGGGGGGAAGGCGGGTGGGCGGGACAGCAGGCAGGGCAGGGCAGGGCAGGGGGCAGCTGGGGTCCAGGCGGACTGGTTGGCTGATCAGGGCCCCCCCCCTTGCCCCCCACCATCCCCGCTGCTGCTGGGCCGCTCTCACCATGACGAGGGAGGTGAGCCAGAAGGAGCGGATGCGCATCATCATGCCCCACTGCTTGCTGAACACCAGACGCAGCTGGGAGTATGCTGGGTGCAGGGAGGAGGGGGCGCTGAACCAGGCCACGTACAGCGCTGCCACCACCACGGTCAGGCCTGACGGGAAAGGGGGGGGAAGGGGGGGGCAGGGGGGGGTCAGCAGGGGTCAGGGGGGTCAGCAGGGGGGTCAGCAGGGGTCAGGGGAATCAGCAGGGGCCAGGGGGGTCAGCAGGGGTCTGGGGGGGGCCCATGGCTGGACAGCAGCAGGTGGGGTGAGGGGGGAGGTGGTAGGGAGCTGGAGGGTGGGAGGTGGAGGGGGAGGAGGGGGGAGGTGGTCCAGGTTGGGTCCGAGCTCTAGTCAGCCCTGTCAGGGTCAGGGTCAGGGTCAGGGTGCAAAGGGATACGGAGGGGAGG
>JASKMD010000008.1:17797134-17807932 GCA_030144725.1 Haematococcus lacustris | reverse complement strand
AGCGTGGGACAGACGAGACACCAGACGAGGGTGCCTATGAATGTCTGTCACCACGCTAAGTACCAACTGTCACACAGAGTCACTCAAGTGCTGGACAGCTGGACCTATCACCGGTGACAGATTAGATCTGCACCGGGGCGTGATTCACAACACTCCCACTCAGATGTACAGCTACTGACTAATTGTTCAACTTGAAAACAGTGCTAGCTGTTCCAGGCATACAGGCCTGTGCTTCTCACTCAACACCTCAGTCCCAGTCCATGCTCCTTAAGTGGCTGGGCACATACAAGCTGTTTCAGGCGCATGCCTGTGCTTGTCTACAGGCTGCTAATTCCACAGCCTTCCTTGGCATAGCCGAGCTTCACAGCTGCCAGGGGCTTAGTCATGACATCTGCCACCATCTCTGATGTGCTGCAGTAGGTGAACATCACTTCCCCACGTGCTGCTCGCTCCCTGGCAAAGTGGTGATGTACGCTGATGTGCTTGGATCGTGCTGAGGCCATAGGATTGTTCAGCAGCTGTAAGGCAGCCTGATTATCACACATGATGTTGACACATGTGCCCGGCAGGCCTAAGTCCTGCATGAGCTTCCTGAGCCAAATTGCCTCTTTTACTGCTCCTGATGCGGCCATGTATTCTGCCTCAGCAGTGGACATGGCAACCGTGGGCTGCAGCCTGCTTGACCAGGAGATGGCTGCACCATGCAGGGTGAACACATACCCAGTAGTGCTGCGGGCAGTGTCTTTGTCTCCTGCATAGTCAGCATCACAATAGCCCTGCAGGCTATCATTGCCTCCGAATACCAATCCCTGGCTGGCTGTGCCCTTGAGATAGCTGAGCACTGCCTTGGCTGCTGACCAGTGCTGCTGTGTGGGTGCAGCCATATGCCGTGCCAGTGCTCCCACTGCGTAAGCAATATCAGGCCTTGTGCAGCATGACAGATAGAGCAGACTACCTACTAGGGCACTGTAGCTGTGGTGCGCAGTGTCCAAGGCATCACCTTCCTTAACTAGCTTGGTGCCTGGTGCCATGGGCACTGCCTTGCTGTGTGCTTCTGTCATGCCGTAGGTGCTCAGAAGCTCCTTGATGTACTGCTGCTGGTCAAGCTGCAGTGTGCCCTGAGCCCTGTCTCTGCTGATCTGCATACCCAGAAACCACCTGGTCTGACCCAGGTCCTTGATGCCAAACACCGAGGACAGCCGTTGCTTCACAAAGTTCAGGCTGTCAAAGTCACCTTTCTCTGTGCACAGGAGGCAGTCGTCTACATACACAAGCAGGTACACAGTGCCAGAGGGGCGTGGCAGCATGAACAGGGCAGGATCAGACTCTGATGCAAGGAAACCCATGCCCTCTAGCTCTTGCTTGAGCTTTGCATGCCATGCGCGTGGTGCTTGCCTGAGTCCATACAGTGCCTTCTGCAATCTGCACACTGTGTTAGGACTGCCCTCCTCAAACCCCTCAGGCTGCTGAACATGAATGACTTCGTCAGGCTGTAGCGTGCCATTCAGGAAGGCAGCCTCAACATCGATCTGGTGCACCTCCATGTCCCGTGCAGCTGCTAGTGCCAACAGCGCACGCAAGGTGGTGTGCTTGCTGACAGGTGCATACACATCCCCCACATCCACACCTGACACTTGCATGAAGCCCTTTGCCACCAGTCGGGCTTTGAACTTTTCAATTGCTCCTGTGGCATCACGCTTGATTTTCAGCACCCACTTAGTAGGCAAGACACGTGCACCAGATGGCCGTTCCACTAGAGTCCACGTGCCATTAGCATGCAAAGAAGCAAGCTCAGTGTGCATTGCCTCACGCCAGGAATCAGCATGTGGTCCTGACAGAGCCTCAAGCACAGTGGGTGTGTCACTGGGGGGCATGCTGTCTGCCACGACAGAGTTGAGCTCAAGCTGTCTGAATCTGACAGGCATGACATGTTGCCTCTGAGGGTAGCGACGGGGAGCAGGTGCATCTGGTGCCAATGGTGAAGCAGGCTGTGACGCATTGGAAAGGATAGGTGCAGCAGGCGAAGCCGGTGGAGGGAGCAGAGGATGAGACCCAGGGCCCCTGAGCCAAGACCCAGGGCCTCTGAACCTGCCAATGCCAGAGGAGAGTTGGTTGCTAGCTCCCACTGACCCTACGCCAGGGCTGCCACTGCCGAGTGGTGCAGGTGCGCTGGGCGCACTGCTGCTGTCGGTGCTGGGAGAATTGCTGCTGGTACTGCCACTGCTGCTGGGTGCACTGGGTGCACTGCTGCTGTCACTCCCACTGCTTTGAGCAGCGGAAGAGCTGGTGCTGCTGCTTGCCTCCCCCCCAGCAGCACTTGCGCTGCGTCTGCTGGGGGAGGGACTGCTTCGTCTGTCAGAGTCCTGCTGCTGATGCTGCTGTTGCGCAGGAGGTTGGATATCAGGGGTAGGTGGTGGGATAGTTGTGAGATAAGCAGGGGCTGCAGGGCTGGGTGTGGCTGTCATTGAGGCTTGCACAGGCTGCTGCATTTGGAGGTGGTTCTGCAGCACGGCTGTCTCATCAATCTGCACGTCTTTGCTGACCACCAGCTTGCCACCCACCCAGAGCTTGTAGGCTTTGCTGCCCACTGCATAGCCCAGGAAGATGCCCTTGACTGCCTTGGGCTGTAGCTTGTGGCGGTTGGGCTGTGTCACATACACCCAGGCTGTTGCTCCAAAGACACGCAGAGCAGAGAGGTCAGGCTTGCGCTGGTAGAAGGCCTCCCAAGGGGTCAGGGACTGCCCTGTGATGGGCAGCAAATTTCTGACATAGTTAGCTTTGAGGGCAGCGTCAACCCAGAACCCAGGCGGCAGCTGAGCTGTGAGCAGCATGCTGCGAGTGCCTTGCATAAGAGTCCTGTTGAGACGCTCAGCTTTGCCATTTTGTTCTGGGCAATAGGGCGCTGAAAACTGTTGCTGGATGCCTTTGCTGCTGCACCAGTCACGAAGAGCTTTGTTGGTGTACTCGGTGCCATTGTCGGATCTGAGGGCTTTGCAGCGCTGTCCCGACTGGGTCTCAAGCTCTGTTATGACACGCTGCACAGCTGCTGTGACCTGATCCTTGCTGGTTAGAAGCTGTATGACTGAAAGGCCTGTGTGCTCATCAAGGAAAGTGGCTATGTAACGGCTGCCGTCTCTGCCGCGGTGAGGCATAGGGCCACACACATCCATGTGCACCAGGCCAAGGGCAGCAGTGACAGGGGGAGCATTGGTAGGGAGATCAAAGTGGACACGCCTGTGCTGTTTGCCCATGGCGCATCCAGGGCACACAGCTGAGCTGCATGCTGCTGCTGCAAAGTCTGCCTTGCTGACCTGGACACCATTTACCATCCCTTCCCGCTGCATACGAGTGAGGACAGAGAATGAGGCATGACCACAGCGTTGATGCCACACCTGGGGATCCAGTTCATTGGCTTGCATGCGGAAGGCATGAGGGACTGGTGTGTAGACAGCATCAGGGTCGTACAGGTGGTCGTCGTCGTCAGAGGAGCTGGGGACATTGGAGTGAGGCACTGCGTTGATGTACCACAGGTAGACCCCTGGGGCTGCTCGGCTGATACGCATGCTCCACTGCGGTGGATCACCTGGACCCAGGAGCTCACAGGAATCCTGCTGGAAACGCAGAGACACCCCAGCACGAGTGAGCTCAGATACAGAGAGGTAGCAATGTGCTGCTTGAGGGGCGTGCAGCACCCCAGTCACTTTCCACTGATCCCCCCGGCTGTTGGTGAGGTAAGTGGTCCCCTGCCCCAGGACGCTGATGCTTGACCCCGAGCCACCCAGCTGAAGCTGGATAGGAGGATTGAAAGACCTGTAGTCTGAGAGGCAAGAGCGCCAGGGCATGACATGCTTGTTAGCACCAGAATCAATCACCCAGCGGGGGAGCCTGGAGTAGAAGTCCAGGTGCTGCTCATCTGTCATCTGCATGGCGTCAGCAATGTGGTCTGGCACAGGAGTAGCTACAGGCTCAGTCCTGGATAGCTTTGGGAATTGAGGAGACTGTCGGACCATGAAGAGGACATTGGTCTGCTCAGAGTTGGCTGGGTTGTTGGCAGCTGTCGCTGAGGGCCTACCGCCTGCACCACCCCCCCGACCTGTAGGGCTGCTGCTCCTGGGCCTTTGGGGGCTCCAGCGTGCTCTGCTGCTGGGGCTGACAGGCCTGGCAAAGCCCCTGTGATCACGCTCATACTTGAAGCAGGTGGACAGGGTGTGGCCAGGGTTGTGGCAGTACTGGCAGACAGTGGAGGGATTGTTGGAGTGAGGAGGTCTGCTGCTGCGCTGCTGGGATGCCCCACCCCTGGAGGCTGTGGGAATCACCCCCCCCCGACCAGCAGTGTAGCCCCCCCGAAACCCAGAGTGAGAAGACCTGCCCCTGGAGCCTGGTGGTGTACCCCTACCCCTGGTGTAGGTGAAGGAGGAGCCAAAGAGAGAGGGGCCAGGCTGGAGCTGCTGCTCCTGCTGCAGGTCGGCTTCAGCCTGCAGAAGGACTTTCTTCACAGCATCAAGCTGTGCAGCGCCAAGGGTAAGCTGATATCTGAGCATTTGGGTAGAGAGCTTGAAGTCAGGAGGCATGGCATTGAGGACAGCAAGCATGAGGGAGTGCTCAGTGGTTGCACAGCCAGCTGAAGCAAGCTCATCTCGCAGCAGCATGGTTCTGCTGAAGAATTGAGCAACGGATTCCTCAGGCTGCATCCGCAGCTGAGAGAGTTGGGTTTGCAGCTGAGACTGGCGAGCAACTGAGACCTGGACGAATTCTGCGGATAGCTGATCCCAGGCCTGCTTGGCTGTTGGAACAGCGGCGACATCTCGCGCATGCTGATTGCTGACAAACTGTAGAATGATATTGCGCGCTTTGAGGTTAGCGGTGGCATCAGCTGCGACTCTGGCAAGCTGAGCGTTGTGGGCGTTCTGCTGAGCTGGGGTGGCATCAGCAGCGAGAGCAGGGGGAGCAGCCAGAGGGCCGGTTTCGACCACATCCCAGACGCTGTGCATCTCTAGCAAGCCACGGAGCCTAATAGCCCAGATCTGATAGTTGTCTCTATCGAGGATTGGCGGAGTGGCACCGCCACTAACGCTGAGGCTAGCCGACATAGTAGAACGGCTGCAGATGACCCTGAGGCAACTTACGTGTTGCGCGTCGTGGTGTCTTTGGATTCACCACGCACAGCAGTGGTGCTGTGGGCCCATAACCCTGTAGAGGAGCGTGGGACAGACGAGACACCAGACGAGGGTGCCTATGAATGTCTGTCACCACGCTAAGTACCAACTGTCACACAGAGTCACTCAAGTGCTGGACAGCTGGACCTATCACCGGTGACAGATTAGATCTGCACCGGGGCGTGATTCACAACAAGTGGGGTAGTCGAGCGACAGGTTTGACAGCCGCTCTGGATGCGTCCGTGTGCAGCGACGGTGACAAGCTAACGGGACAGCCTACGACCGCGAGGATCGCCATTTCAAAAAGGTTCAACAGCGAAGGGTTTCTCCGCGTTGCGTACAGTGACATCGGCATGCTCTACGCGCACAGAGCTGGTGTGGCAGTGCTGAGGTCGACACCGCACTCCCAGCCGCCAGGGCTACATTTGTCGGGATCGCGCTGCGCTTGGCTGCCCGATGGTCCAGCCTTGGGCACACCAGCACCAGCAGCAACAGGCGGCAAACTACCGACTCTGTCGAGAGCCCTTGCGTCGATCGCAGCTGGCCCTGTCTGCGCCATGTCAACACCGCCGCACATGTAGTAGTAATACACTGCCGTTGAATGCGCGTACAGCGGCACGGTACTTCCGTTACTCTTCTTTCGGCCTCACTCTGCGCCACGCCGCCACATCCCGGCAGCCCACAACCCACACGTGTCTCTGATCCGAGTCTCATCAGCGTCACCAGCCCCAGGAGCAAGTTGCTTTGATGCGGCGCCTGACTAGTCGGAGCGTTGCGGTGGCAATCCTCCGGCGTCTCGCACGGTATCGAGACGCACCACTCATCTCCGTTACACGTGGCCGTCTGCAGGCTGTTGGCCTGACCCGACCCTGGCACCCGCAGTGACACCGACTGTACTGCAGTGACCCGCACTTGTTGCAAGCATTAGTGACACAGTGCGTGCAGTGGCAGGGCAGGCAGCGCCTCAGGCCAGCTGCCACTGTGGGAGGCTGGCGTCAAGTCGAGTGCTAATGTACAATTCCTCCCTTGATACTGCGTCATATATATACAATACACACCCACAGCCAATGGAATTGAAGCTGTCGTCTAACACAGCCACCGCCAGTGCTGGTGCTGCATCCACAGATGAGCAGGTCGCCGCCTCTTCACTGCCACACCCCTGACACTAGCTGACTTTGCTGCTTCTGCTGCTGCTGCCTTGCTTGTTGCATTTGCTCACTGGCTGCTGAACTCACTACAGAGTATGTTCGGCAGTGCTGCTGCTCCCTTCACAGCAGACTGAGGAGCCAGCATCAATGACATGGCCACTACCAGCGCTGCTGCTGCTGCTGCTGCTGCTGCTGCTGCTGCTGCTGCTGGGATCATTTGCAATGCTGGCACTGCGGCTGCCAGACGCCCTGGGCAGTGGTGCGGCTGCGCCCCAGGACCCTGGCAGGCCAGCCAGGCCCAGCCTCACCATCAGGTCCACAGAGGGCTGGGCAGTCCGACCCGGCTCCAGCTGCCTGGCTCTTGACCGGCTTTGCTGCCCAGCAGCAGATGAGCCCACAGCCAGCGCCCAGGAGGGCCCTGCCTCCTCCCGGCTGCCTGATGCGTGTGCTGCGCTGCCGGTTGTGACTGCAGGGGATGGTGAGCTGTGCATGCTCTCACTCTCCGCCCTGATCCCACTGCCTGCTGCTGGGCTGCCAAGACATGACGCTGCTGTGCTGCTGCTGCTGCTGCTACTGCTGCTGCTGCTGCTGCTGCTGCTGCTGCTGCTGCTGCTGCTGCTGCTGCTGCTTTGTGCCTCTGCTGCCAGCCCGCCAAGAGCAGGCAGCCTGGTCACCTCTGCCGCTCCTGGAATGGCCGTCAGAGGGCTTCCTGGCTCTATGCCAGGTGCTGTGACTGGCTGCCCCTGGCCCTGCCTCTGGCCAACATGGCTATTGCCTGTGCTGTGGGCTGCAACTCTTGGCTGCCACCCCTGATGCCCTGCTGCCTCCTGCTGCTGTTCCTGCCCCTCCTCCTGCTGCTGTCTTTGGCCTCGCTGCCGCTGCTGGCTGGGAAGCATCACAACCATGCCATCACTGCGCTCAGCCACTAGACCAGCAGCAACGGCGGGCACAGCGACGGCGGCAGAGCCACAGGCAGCAGAGGGCACCAGGGGCAGGGCTGCAGGCTGGTTAGTCAATGTCAGCTGGGCCCCCTGAGTTGATTGAGCCTCCCTGCCAGCTGACCCAGCTGAGGCCTGCCCTGTCCCTGGTGTCTGTACCCCTGCCCCTGTCGGCCCCTCTGACTCCAAGGAGGGCGGGGGTAGCACCTCCATGACAGGGCCAGGGCTGGCAGCAGGGGTGAGGGGCGGCAGGGCCTCGCAGTAGCCAGCCTCAGCCTCAGCTGCCGCCGTATCCCACAGCAGCAGCCCCTGCAGCCCCTCCCCCAGCCCTGGGTCATCTTGGCAACCCCTGGGTCGCCCTTGTGCCGCGCTAGCCCGCGGCTCTGGCCCTTCGCTTTCCAGCCCTGAAGACCCTCCTTGCAGCTTAAGGGTCGGCACAAACCCTGCCCCCTCCCTTGCCTTCTTTGGATGGGACTGCCCCAGCCCTTGCCTCTGCTGCTGCTGCCCCTGCTCCTGCTCCTGCTGCTGCCTGGCATGTGCTGATGAGCCCATTGCAGGTGCGGGGCAGGGTGCGTGATCAGGCCCAGCTTCCTGCTCAGGGCCCAGGGGGGGTTGCACCGCGCTTGTGTCCAGGCTGGTCTGCATGGTGCCTGCTCTGCTGCCTGGGCTGCTGCTACCATTGCTGCTGCTGCTGCCTGGGCTGCTGCTGCTGCTGCTGCTGCCTGGGCTGCTGCTGCTGCTGCTGCCTGGGCTGCTGCTGCTGCTGCCTGGGCTGCTGCTGCTGTCCTCAAGCTGCGGAACTGTGGCAGCAGAGGCAGAGGCTGGGGTAATGGCAGGGGCGGCAGGAGGGGTGGCAGGGGTAGCAGCAGATGTGGGCGAGGGGTCAGGCAGGTGTGGAGCTGTGGAGGTGTGATTGTGATGGGGAGGGGAGGGGGGGGCTGCGAGGGAGGCCAGGGCAGCGCCCTGCTCTGCTGCTGCTGCTGCTGCCGCTGTGCTCGAGGTACTATGCACTGCTGACTCTGACTGACGACTCACTGCTGCTGCCTCAGCAGCTGCCCCTGCCCCTGCTGCTGCCCCTGCTGCTGCCCCTGCTGCTGTCCCTCCTGCTGCTGTCCCTCCTGCTGCTGCTGCCACTGCCCCTGCTGCTGCCCCTGCTGCTGTCCCTCCTGCTGCTGTCCCTCCTGCTGCTGCTGCCACTGCCCCTGCTGCTGCCACTGCTGCTGTCCCTCCTGCTGCTGTCCCTCCTGCTGCTGCTGCCACTGCCCCTGCTGCTGCCACTGCTGCTGTCCCTCCTGCTGCTGTCCCTCCTGCTGCTGCTGCCACTGCCCCTGCTGCTGCCACTGCTGCTGTCCCTCCTGCTGCTGTCCCTCCTGCTGCTGCTGCCACTGCCCCTGCTGCTGCCACTGCTGCTGTCCCTCCTGCTGCTGTTGCCACTGCCCCTGCTGCTGCCCCTGCTGCTGCCCCTGCTGCTGCCACTACTGCCCCTGCTGCCCCTGCTGCTGCCCCTGTTGCCCCTGCTGCCCCTGCTGATGCTGTAGTGGAGCTGGCTGGTCGTCCAACATCGTCTAGTCCTTCATCGGCAGTGCTGCTGCTGCCACTGCTGCCACCGGTGGCAGTAGCTTCAGAGCCAGGGCTGGGGCTGGGGCTGGTACCCAGGTCGTTCTGCAGCACCTCACCTCCCCCTGCCCCATGGGGACCCTGGGCCTGCTGCCCCGCTGAGGGGGTGGCGGGGGCAGACGGGGGCATGGGGCTGGGCTCCTTCCTCCGCCAGCCCGCCCCCACGGCCCTGGAGTTTAGAGCAGCAGGGGGGGCGCTTGCACTTGACCCCGCCTCCCAGCCCCCTGCCTCATCGCTGGGCACCAGGTCCCCGTCCTGAGAAGAGCTGTCCTGCGGCCAGCTGCCTGCTGCGGCCCCAACACCGGCTGTGCCCTCCTTGCTGGGGCCTGCGCTGCTGCTGTTGCGCAGCTGCTCGGCACTTCGCTTGCCCACGGCTCCCTGCGACTGTGGGGGGGCGGCAGACGCCTTGGGCATGGATCTGGGTACCCCTGGCAGGGGGGGTGGCGGCTGTGGGGGGAGGGTGGCCCGGCACTTGGCCTGGTGCACCACGCCCCACAGCACCAGCTTCTTGGTGACCCGGTAGCGCAGACACAGGCGCTGGTTGGCGGTGAGGGGGGGGAGCAGCACGGGGGGGCCAGACAGACCGCTGCCGCCCAGGCTGTAGTCGGGGGAGCCGGCGCGGCCTGACACCCGGGGGGGCGGGGGGCCCCCTGGGACAGGAGCAGCAGGGGAGAGGGGGGAGGCAGGGGAGGGGGAGGGGGAGGGGGAGGAGGGGGGGGGGGGCTCTGGAATGATGCCTGTTTGGTTGTGGCTGCTGCTGCTGCTGCTGCTGCTGCTGCTGCTGCTGCTGGGGGTGTGGCTGGGGGTGCATGGCTGCCGCCCTCTCCTCCCACCGGTCGCGCGGAGTGCTGCCTGCCTGGCGAGGTGCAGCAGCCCCCACGCCCCCCCTGGCTGCTGCCCAAGCCGCCAGCGCCCCCCTCAGCTCCTCAAGGCTGCGGGCTGGCGGCACGGACGAGGCAGCCGCCAGGGCCGAGGTGGGGGAGGCGGCGCGGGGACCCCTGCCCCGCCCCCCCGCCCCGCCCCCTTGTGCTGCTGCCCCCCCTGCTGAGCCAGGAGGTGGGGGGGCAGGGGCACAAGGCAGGGGGGGCTGCACTCCCTTTGAGGCTGCGTGGCCGGATGCATGCGCCGCAGTGCTGCGCCCCAGGCTGCTGCCGGCATGTGCCCCACTGCTGCCCTGAAGGCTGTTGGTTGGGGGGTGCGGCGTCCTGCCATTGCTGCCTGGCTGTGTGGGCCCCAGTGGCTGCTGCTGCTGCTGCTGCTGCTGCTGGGGGTGCTGCTTGGGCTGCTGCTGCTGCTCCTCATCCTCCATCAGGTCGGGGTCTGAGAGGGGGGCGGAGGAGGAGGGGGGTGTCAGTGCGCTGAGGACTAGCTGGTCTAGCTCCTGCTGCTGGGCTGCCTGGCGCATCATCAGTGCACCCAGCTGCAATCAGGGGGGAGGCAAGCCACACAGCAGCACACACAGCAGAGAAGATCACACTCACACATTACACTCAGGTAGGGGTGCGGGGCAGGTTCTAACTGGCTGCTGCGGGGTAGCTGCTGACAGCAAAGAGCTTCTCATGGTCATTGCGTCACAACATGCCAGTGTCACATCTTGAGGGGTATGAGGAGGGAGGGGCAAGGAATGTGGGACTCCTTCTGCCAGTGTGCGTCAGGGTTGGGGTTAGGGTTAGGGTTAGGGATGGCGGACTAACCCAAGAGTAACTGTCAGGGGTGGCGGACGTCTGGCTCGCACCCCCTACCTGCTCGGCTTCTTCCATCATCCCGCACCCCTTAGCGTCCTCGTACAACGCCCAAAGGTCCAATAGCAGCGGACTGGGCATGGATGCCAGCAGCTGCGCAGCACGCCTCGCGACCGCCAACTCGGCCGCTACGCCGTCGCCCTCCGCTGCCATTGCGAAAGCAATGATTAGTGCGGGGTCCACGCGGCCACCAGCGT
>JASKMD010000008.1:17762134-17792134 GCA_030144725.1 Haematococcus lacustris | reverse complement strand
AGGGTCAGGGTCAGGGCCAGGGTCAGGGCCAGGGTCAGGGTCAAGGTCGGGGTCAGGGTCAGGGTCAGGGTCAGGGCCAGGGTCAGGTCAGGGGGTGTGCACCTGGCCTGCCTCCCGGCCTCACCTCGTACACGAGGCGGTTGGACTCGCGGTCCGCTGCATGGTCCGTGAGGGCCAGGCGCAAGGGGACCCTGAGCACCACCTCCCCGGCTGCAATGTCCTGCACAGCCCACAGCCCACAGCAGAGGCCTCACCCACCAGCTCTACCCTCCGCCCCTGCCTGGTCAGAGGCGGGGACTGAAGGCCCAAAGGCCTAACATCAAGGCTTTGCACACAGCAGGCCAAGCCTTGATGCAGGTGGGGTTGGCTGGGGGCCAGACGCCTGGACAGAGGAAGGAAGACTGCGCCCTCGCTGACGGGAGGTTGGCGCCTCGTGCCTTGCTCAGGTCAGCTTGCATGCACCTGGACAGTAGCTGCGGCAGGCTGGACCAAGCTAGCCAGGGCGTGCCAGCTGGCTCAGCCCTGCAGCTGGGGTGTCTGCGCCTGCCTGACAGCGGTGCCCGGGCTGCTGGCCTACAGGGGCAGGTGAAGAGGCAGGCTGCTGCTGCTGCCAGGCCCCACCCTGGCTGGAGCAGACCCTGTGCACTGATGACTCAGGGGCGCACTGCTGGCTCAGGGGCACACAGGGGCGGGGAACACCCTCTACGCCTGGCACGCTGCACCTGGAGCTGCCTTGCCTGCGGCAACGGATGGTATAGGTGCATCGCAGCCAGGCACCTGCTGTGGCTGTGCACTGCTGGGGGGGCCAGCCAGGCTCCCCCACCAGCCCACACTCACCCCCTGCCCCCACACCCTGAGCCTGGCCTGCTGGCTGGGTGAATGCATGGCCCCCCCGCCCCGTCATGCTGCTGCTGAGAGCTACTGACGCACTGCCACCCAGCTGCCATGGTGCCATGTGGGGGTCCAGGGGCCAGAGGGCCTCCCCCGCCCGCTGCCGCCACCCACCCTCTGCGCCATGAGGCCACGCTCTGGACTGCTGGCATCGCCCGGCCGCCCGCACTCCTCATACAGGGCCACCGGGGAGTCGTCAAAACCAATGCCTTGCACATCTGCCACAGGGAGTGGGGCACAGGGAAGGGGAGGGCTTGGGGGAAGGGCGGCAGCAGCATGAGTGGGGAGAGCCCGGGCGGTAGAGGGGTGGGGGCAGCTGCATTCGCACCATTGGCCACTAGCCAAACCAGGAAGTCGTTGAGGGCCTGATGCGACTCGGACAGCAGCTCCTCGCCCTCGCCCTCGCCCTCGCCCTCGCCCTCTGCTCCAACCCCTGGCGGGTGCATCTCTGCTGCCTGCTGTGCAGCTGTACTCGGTGGTACCTCCCGCTGCTCATGCTGCAGCTGCTCGTGCTGCAGCTGCTCGTGCTGCTGCTGCTGTTTTTGCCCAGGCGCACAGGTCACGGACCAATGGGGGGCAGTGGGGGCGCCAGAGTCGGCCTGCTGAGGCGAGGTGGCTGGCGCTACGTGGCAACCCAGGAAGCTCCTGCGAGCGAGGACGAGCTGTCCGATACGCGGGGGAGGAGGGGAACACCGTAGAGCCGAGCGCCAAGCTCCCCGCGCACGAAGCATTTCACTATCTGCTATCGAGCCTGCGCCACCTTTTGCTGATGGCTACAGGTAGGGTCAAGATGAAAAATCTTACAAATTGTCCCATGTGTCCATGCAGGTGGCTGCGGCCAGTGAAAAGCATGGCAAAGCGTTCCCAAGTCCGGGGCCTGATGTGCTTAACAAGCATCAACAACATCACCAGGTAAGCATTGACCCAACCCTACACATGTGCATGACATGAGCATATCCCACATGCCATGACACATGAATTGACGTCATGCATCTTCCACACCCATGTGCAGGTTCTATGACCGGGGCGTGTCAGCCGCGCTGAACATCCGCCGCTGTGCAGTCGGCCCAGGGCCTCGTCCCACTGAGCTGTGCTACTGGACTAACCGCCCAGCCATGCCAAAGCCAGGCCAGCCAGGCCAGGAGTGGGTGGAGATAGCCGACAAGCCCCTGTTGCTCAAGGGGCAGCGCAAGCTGCAGCAGTAGCCAGCTACAGCTCAAGACAATCCCAACAACAAAAAAAACAATGAACCCCTCACAAAGGGGATGTGTGTGGCGCAGGCACAGGCACTGGCACAGGCACACACACCAGAAGGCTGAGCTGAAGTGCGCATTAGGCACACTGTCGGTAGCCTTTACAATGATGAGCTCGCAGCCTGGTTCGATTCCAACTCATGCTTTATTTTGGTGTAGCATGAGGGCTGTGTGGTTCAGGAGTTGGCCATGCAGACACTGAGAAAACTCGTTCCCATGGTACACGTGTCCAGCTGGACATCCACGTCTACTACTTCAGAATGTTAGCAAGCAGCAGCAAAAGAATAAAATACATAAACACACTGGGGACTGCAGGCAGGCCTGCTCCTCCACTGCCACGAGGCTATAGTGCAGTATACTGCAACGCGTGGTGGCATGGAGATCAGACGACTCTTGGCCAGTGATGGGTAATACGTGTATCGATACAAGAAATATAAGAAAATACACGAAAAACGTGCATTCTTTGTATCGATACAATACAGCGATACAGAGGCTACATGTCACGCGGGAAAGGAGCAGCTAGGAGCAGCGCAGCCAGTGTTGCAGCCTGTCCTTGATGTCTGGGCAGGACGGCGACGTCGGAAAGTCAGGGCCTCCCAACTTTGATGTTCTTGCATGTAAAACCGGCACATGCGACCGACTGCTCCGGGAGCAGGCCGATTGCTTTAGCTCCGCGTGGCATGGCTTGAGCGCGGACTCTAGTTGTGGCAGCAACCAGCAGCTGCTTCAAAGGCACCCACGCTACTTGCCGGCCGGCACTTGTATTTTTTAGTACGATACGTGTATTTTTGTATTATACAAAATACGTATCGGTGTCGATACACGTATCTTGTATTACCCATCACTGCTCTTGGCTGGTTCTTGTTTCCATTCACACCGTGCAGATGCCAACTTTTCCCCTGGAGTGTTGGCCATCTTCTCAAACTCTAAGGTTTGCAAGGGAGGCTTAATCATAAGGAAAACACCGTCATGCGCGCTGTCAGCTGCGACGCATAGGAATGGTGAGTAACCTGCATGAGGTGGTGATGTGAACGATGGCAATTACATCGACAGCCTTTCTAGCCAGTGCCGCAGCGTAACAGGTGTGTTTCTGACGACGCAAGTCAGCCGGACTTGGAGCAGCCGCGCAGCCAGCGAACACTTTTCCTCGATTGTCTTCAGGGGGAGATGGTGCGGCACAACAATGTCGTGCCCAATGGCCACTTCCACAAGAAGTGGCAGTTCATGGTCAAGACCTGGTTCAACCAGCCAGCACGCAAGTTGCGAAGGAGAAAGGGTAGGTGTCCTACGGCCTTCAGCCATAAACGGCGGGAGCTGTAAGCTACAGTTACACTCCCTGCCGCAGCCCGTGCTGAGAAGGCAAAGTCCGTCTTCCCGAGACCTGTTGCCGGGGTCCTGAAGCCGGTGGTGCGCGGCCAGACGATTAAGTACAACACAAAGCAGCGTCTTGGGCGTGGGTTCACGCTGGAGGAGCTCAAGGTGCAGCGGGTGGCATTGTTGCACAATGGGCGTCCTGCAGCGCTGTGCCAGAGGCAGCAACAGCGCTTGCTGGAATTTGTAGCCGTGCTCAGCACGGCGATGAAGCATGCAACCCGCTCTGTCGGCTGCAGGAGGCTGGTATCCCAGCGAAGTTTGCTCCTACGATCGGCATTGCCGTCGACCATCGCCGCAAGAACAAGTCGCTGGAGAGCCTGCAGGTGCCACTGGGCTAGCCTGCTTGACAACACATGCATCCCTCATGCATTCCTTGCTGTCATCCTGTGTGCAGACAAACGTGGCCCGTTTGAAGGCATACCGCAGCAATGTTGTGCTGTTCCCAAGGAATGTGAAGAAGCCCAAGGTACATATGTGTATGTATATGTCGTACCTGGGGCGCAAGTAGCCAACACACAGCTAGGATGCCTCAAAGATGGCAACACGGCCTGTCTGTGTTCCTCAGCACTGCATGGGTGGCTGATGTTGCACAACCTGAGTGCTGGCATAGTAAGCTGACTGTCCATGTCCTTTGTCCCTCCAGGCCGGTGAGGCTTCTGTGGCTGACTTCCGCGCTGTGGAGCAGTTCAAGGGCCCCCTGCAGCCCACCACTGTCACCAAACCTGCCCTAGAGCTCATGAAGGTCACCAAGGACATGAAGGTGGGCCCAGCCTTGAATTTGTGCAGCAGCCACTGGTGGCCGGATACCAACAGCCTGCCTGTGTGTGAAGGGCAGACTGCTAGCATGTGATGCTTACACTCGGACACGGCAGCATGTTGATCCTGACCTGTGGAGGGAAGTCAGAGGAGGTGTTGAGGTGGCGCCTAGGACTAGTTGACTAGCTAGTCCTAGGCGCGGTGCCGGCTGGAATGCTCTCATATACTCTGTAGCGGAGCTGAGGTGATGGCTGAGTGTGCTCAACACCTGGCATGCTGATGGCGCAGGAGTTCAAGGCATATGGCAAGCTTCGCATCGAGCGTGCCAACGCACGGTTGGTGGGGGTGCGTGCAAAGAAGGCCAAGGAAGCTGCTGCCAAGGAGGAATGATCAGCCATGCTGGCTCATGGACTCCGTTGAAACTCTGCACAGCGTAGTGGCCAGACAAGTCCCTGTTGAGCTCAACAAGGGAGGCAAGCAAGGGTTCTGTGCTGTTTGCACTGATTGCGAATGGCAGTGCCAGCTGCTTGCCCACTGTGACTTCATGCAAGCGGCTTGCCTGTCAGACGTGTTAGTCAGGCTGGCCCACGTCCCACGTCAAGGTGCTCGTTCGCGGGTAGATAGGCCCTAGGGTGCTTCGGGGTGGTAGGCATGGAGGTCTGTTGGCACGCAATAGTGTTGGGTACGATGTGCTCGGCAACCGGGCAATATCTGTCGTCAATGCTAGGCACGTACGCCGCAAGGGCATGCTGGAAATTGGGTGGGAATTAAAGAGTCGTCCAGCGTACCTGCACAGCTCCCTACTGCCCTCATGCCACATCATATTTCCCCGTGCCCACTTCAGCTCAGCCACTTCGCGACTGATCAGGACTTTTAACTCTGCACTGAATATGAGGTTCGGGGTTGCTCTGAAAACCGCAAAATAGCAAAAGGAATGACAGGTTGCCCCAGGAGACCCAACTAACAGAAAACCTACCCCTGGTAATTATGCTACGCACGTCCCCGGATAGATCACTCTGTAAGGTACGGGGTGAAGCGTGTTTCATTAATTTCCGCAAATTGTGCTGAGCGCACTGGTGTGCTGAGCGCACAAAACTCAACATTCAAATGCATGCGTGTTTCCCTCATGCGCGCCTCGCCGCGACCGACCGACGTGGCCTAGTAGCCCCTGCAAAGAGTCATGGACCGTCGCTGCAGTGAAAACGGTGATCGTGGCACGCCAAACACATGCAACTGAGCAGTACGGATGCCATGGCCACTCTGCCAGGCCCCACAAGGTGTGCAGGCCACTGTTATGTTACCTTGCTGGGCAGTTTGTGTCCAGTCTCTCACGCTCGCCCTGCGCTTGCGCGACGAGCTCGTGTTCATCTCCGCTTTGGGCCCCTACTGCTCCTTAGCTGCAGCAACAAGTGGATGGGTGAGCAGCCCTCGGGCTGCACTTGCATCAGCTGCCTGCTTCTGCCAGGGGGTGTAGCAGGAGGGGGGGGGGGCCCAGGGGCGGCACTTGCACCAGCTGCCTGCTGCTGACAGGGGGGGGCAGCAGAAGGGGGGAGCAGGTCAGGGGCGGCACTGATGACGCCTTGAAAGTGTTATAGCCTGATTTAGCCCCATCTCAAGCACCTGACAGCAGCCTGCTCAGCCGATACCTCCCTGGAGGCCAACCTGAAGCACATCAACGTCACCCTGGCCACAACGGACGGTGTGGGAGGTGTACCTGGACCCCAAGTGGGCACGGCAACGGTTGAGGCTTTGCGGAGCTCAGGACCGGGCGCTGGAGCAGTTCTTCAAGCAGGTGAGGGTGGGTGGGTGGGTGGGTGGGAGGGAGGGTATGGGATTGAGAGGTGGTGGATTGGGCATGAAGCAAAAGAGTAGTTGGCCGTGCCATGCCTAAGTAGTTGCCACCATGTCAGCCAGACTGTGTGCCTTGTGTGCATGGCTGCAGTTCGAGAAGAAAATGGCGGAGTTGTCCATGAAGATCAACCGGGTAAGGACCCGAACACTCGTGCAAATTAAGGGCTGGCTGGCTTGAAAAACTTGAGAGTTCAGGTCTGAAACTTGGCATGTAGGTTGTTGAGACCTAGAAGAGGTCAAGACTCTCTTGGGCCAAAGTGTAATTCTCACTCGGTGTCGAGTTGTTGGACCAGGTGTGGGGCTGTGACCCTGATTTTGGCTAAGGGAGTTGGCACCGAGTGATCAAAGTGTCTTTTCATGAAATGTGAGTATGAGAGGTTGTAGAGGGTGGTTACAGCTGCCCAACCTAGTAGGTAGCATGCAAAAAGTCCAAGCCAGTGATGAGCTATGGCCCGTGTCCTAGGACCCTGCGCAGGGTCCTAGCGTCACCATGGTCGTAGGACCCTGCGCAGGGTCCTGGCGACCCTGCGCAGGGTCCTACTGACCCTATGAGTCAAGAGTTTTCCAGATTTTGTTCTGACCCTGTGTGCCAGGACCTTGTCAGGCTTCCCGCAGACCCTTTGCTAGGTCCTGTCGTTTCTGTTTGGTATCCTCCCGACTCTGTGTGCCAGGACCCTGCGCAGGGTCCTACGACCATGGTGACGCTAGGACCCTGCGCAGGGTCCTACAGACCCTGCGCAGGGTCCTAAAAACCCTGTGCAGGGTCCTGCTGACCCTGTGTGCCAGGACCCTGCGCAGGGTCCTACGACCATGGTGGCGCTAGGACCCTGCGCAGGGTCCTGCAGACCCTGCGCAGGGTCCTGGAAACCCTGCGCAGGGTCCTGTTGACCCTGTGTGCCAGGACCCTGCGCAGGGTCCTACGACCATGGTTAGAATTAATAGTAAATATTAGAACAACTATTTTGTAGTTTATTTTTAATATTACATGTATTTAATATTTAATAGGCGCTAGGACCCTGCACAGGGTCCTACAGACCCTGCGCAGGGTCCTGGTGACCCTGCGCAGGGTCCTGCTGACCCTGTGTGCCAGGACCCTGCGCAGGGTCCTTCGACCATGGTGACGCTAGGACCCTGCGCAGGGTCCTGGAAACCCTGCGCCGGGTCCTGGAAACCCTGCGCAGGGTCCTGCTGACCCTGTGTGCCAGGACCCTGCGCAGGGTCCTACGACCATGGTTAGAATTAAAATTAAATATTAGAACAACTATTTTGTAGTTTATTTTTAACATTACATGTATTTAATATTTAAAAGGCGCTAGGACCCTGCGCAGGGTCCTGAAAACCCTGTGCAGGGTCCTGGTGACCCTGTGCAGGGTCCTGGCGCTCTGGCCTTCTGCAGGGTCCTACTGACCCTTTGTAGGGTCCTACTGACCCTGTGAAGGGTCTTGCTGACTGGCACAGGTCGGTGGCATCTGGATGAAAGCCATAATGGAAAATTTCAAAAAAGCCAGCAACATGGCATGCAACCTCGCAGCCTTCTTGTCACCTAGCCAACTTGCAACATCCCTGCTCTACAACACGCCTAGCACAAACGCGATGTACGTGCTCTACATTGCGACATCTCGTACTGCCAAGTCGATGAACAACGCCGAAGGTGCGTCTCTAGCTAGTAGCGACTTCCAATTGCAATGAGTCAGCTCCACGCATTCAGAGCCTCGTAACTCAGCTCGCAGCCAGGCCCGAAACTATGCTCGCTTCCAGTCACATCGCACCTAGCTAGCTAGCTCAGACACGCAACTTAGCTGCAACTTAGCCTAGCCAGCAGTGCAGCCCCAGCCACTTCCCCTACCATGAGGCAGCCAACCCGGATGCTAGGCATACAACCATCTACGTCGCTAGCTCAGCCACGCAGTCCAGCTAGTTCACCAGCATCGCAGCCATCCACACAACCTCGCATTTTCGAAACGTTACAGCCACGCAGCAACGCAAAAAGGCAACGTAGCAAGCCTAGCCACACAGCGACACACAACGAGCGAGCCTCGCCGTCAGCCATGCAAACATCCATGCGCATTTGTCAAGGTGAGTGGCTATCCCTCTGCAAGTATGTAGCACCGCTTAACATCTGGCATGCCTTTTGAGCTGCTGCAAGATTGATGGTTTGACCCTTCCCCTTTGCCACCACCACCTCCCAGGCCGTCGTCGCACCTTGCCCCACTCCCTATCCTTCCTTGCAGCCTGGAGCAACCTCCTCCTTCCCTCCCTCCTTCCCTCCCTCCTTCCCTCCCTCCCTCACGCCCTTTCTCGCGCCCTCCCTCACGCCCTCCCTCCCTCTACATGTCTCTACAGGTGGCTACAGGTCCCCTTACCTTACTGCCCTATCATTCCCCTTCCCTTCCCACTCGCCCTTGACCTCACCCTCACCTCCACCCTCACCCTCACCCTCACCTTGGCAGGTGAGTAAGCATGCATGTTGTGGTTCGTATTGTCTTGCATTGGGGAGCTTGTGCTGGGTTGCATCAGAGAAGCCACCAGCAAGGATACGACAAGGTTTGAGCGCTTGTACACCGGTGAGTGCACATGCTCTGGTGGTGTCAGCCTAGCCTGCCCATTTCTCGTCATGCATGTCCTTATTCATCTGCTTGCTGGCTTATGTTTGCTTGCAGTTGTTGACAGCTGGAGCATGACAGGTGTAACATGGCTTGGTGATTGCAAGCAAGGCGGTAGCGGCGTGACATGGAGGGGGGCATGGAGCATAGCTGTAAGTGGCCAGTCCCTGCACATGAGTTGTCACCAATGCCAAGCCTAATTGCAAGGATGCCTCTTGCTGCCGCAGGTCTGATGGTCACACTGCTGCCCCTTGACCCCTTCTCCCTTCCCCCTTCCCTGCCCAATCCCACCACCACCACTTCCGAGTCTGCCACCTACCTACCCTCCTCCCATCCTCCTCCTCCCTTCCTCCCCTCCTCCCCTCCTTCCCTCCTCCCCTCCTCCCCTCCCCTCTCCTCTCCCCCACCCCATGGCACCCAGCAGCCCTTGGCGTAGCAGCCTGGAGCGGGCAGCCTGGAGCGGGCAGCCTGGAGCGAGCAGCCTCGAGCGGGCAGCCTGAAGCGGGCAGCCTGGAGCGGGCAACCTGGAGCCAAGCCTAGCCCAGCCTAGCCTAGATCAACCTGATTTGGTGCCATGGGGCATAGGCAGCAAGGCAAAGTGCTTAGCAGTCCCGTGATGAGGGGTTAGCCCATAGCAATGAAATGCATCCAATCCTTGTGGTTGTGCACATCGCATAGGTTGTGAGTAAGGCATGAGTCGTTGTGTTGTTGTTGTTGTTGCAGTGGTATTGTGTTGTGGTGTTGTGTGGTGTGGCCATCTGGCATCAATGCATGTGCTTAGCATCAGCAATACATGTCGTTTGTAGTGGTGTTGCATACGTTGTACCATAAGACATGACATGGCAGGTTTCCGCGTGCAAGGTGAATGTCATGATGGCTTAGATGACATGCACGTGAGCAACAAGAGGGAGAGTGCATGAGGGGTAATGTTGTAGTAGCAAGTACAAGAATCATGCCATGTTATCAGGTCAGCAGGACCCTGTAAAACTGCCATCAGAACCCTGCACAGGGTCGCCAGGACCCTGCGCCGGGTCACCAGGACCCTGCGCAGGGTCACCAGGACCCTGCAAATGGTCAGCAGGACCCTGTAAAAACTGCCATCAGAACCCTGCACAGGGTCGCCAGGACCCTGCGCCGGGTCACCAGGACCCTGCGCAGGGTCACCAGGACCCTGCAAATGGTCAGCAGGACCCTGTAAAAACTGCCATCAAAACCCTGCACAGGGTCGCCAGGACCCTGCAAATGGTCAGCAGGACCCTGTAAAAACTGCCATCAAAACCCTGCACAGGGTCGCCAGGACCCTGCGCCGGGTCACCAGGACCCTGCGCAGGGTCACCAGGACCCTGCAAATGGTCGTCAGGACCCTGCAAATGGCCGATGCGCTAGGACCCTGCGCAGGGTCGCCAGGACCCTGCGCAGGGTTTTTTCGGATTTCAAATGGTTATAACATCGCACGAACTTTGAGTTTTTCAATGACAACAACGGCGTTGAGTCGGCCTTTCCTGGGGCTATCTGCGGTATGCCTCCCGGGAGAAATGGTCCTGGTGACTTCCGGTCTTAATCGGCGCGAGTGAAGCCAGTAGCACCCCATGCAGCAGGTGTGGCTACAAACCTCCCTCTTCTTGCGAGAAGACGGGGGATCGACACCCGCAAGGGGCCAGAAATATTTGGCGTAATCGATCTCTCTTGAGGGCAGTGCCCGCCATCGTGCGGGGTGGGAGCTGGAGTGGAGTAGGCTAATTTCCTATGAAGCTCAGGAGGGTAGACACGTTTCCGAGCCGGGGCGTGTCGTGCTGTGAGAGCGCCCTTTAGGCATACGTCAGCCCGCGGGGGCCCCTCCCATGGTGTGAAAGACCAGAAGCGGCGCGCGGTTCCTTAGTGCACGCCCCCTGAAGCTTCGGGGGGAGTAGTCTTTCTTTCTTTTCTTTCTTTCTTGTCCATGAAGCGCCACAATCATGCCAAGCAGCTGGTGGTGTTGCCTGACACTGAGGGAGGCTAGGGTGCTGATGCGGTGCTGCGGGCCTGCTGCAAGGTGCACTCATAGAACTTAATCCCTGCATTTGTCCCTGCACTTTGCCGACCTTGCCCGATCAGGCTCAAATTTTGATAGGTGGTAGTTTACAAATAATAAAACACATTGTTCAAGAAAATATTTTGAAAAAAACAAAGGCGGTTGCGCTGTGACCCTAGGGCGTAAGTGCAGGGATGAGTGCAGGGATAGGTTGCGGGTCACAACGCAACAGTTTTTGATTTTTTTAAATATATTTCCTGAAAGTTATACTCAGATAGATCACACCGTTAAAATTCTCCGCGGGGTTGCGATTTAGCCACACAGTGGGAGGGAGAATTTGCCCGACCCCTTCCCCTGGCGTTTTGCCGTCCCTGCCTCGTCGGCTTAGTGTGGGATGTGCGGCGCCCGCACCAGTGCGCCTCAAACGGGCAGATGGCAAAGGTGTGACCGCTCACTGCGTTGAACCCCGCGTTGAACATGGCCGTCTCCTGTGGGCGCACATCGCCATCTGCACAGGATGACAGAGCTGAACATGAACCACATTGATAATGCCCTGCTCGTTGTTGAGAGCCCGCCCCCAGCCCAACGCTGAACGCTGCTCCACCATGCAATTCAGCCAGGTAACCCACGCCGAGAGTGGGTCGCAGGCCACACCGTGTAGTTCAGCACGAGCGGTGCTGCCCCGCAGCCAGCCCAGCCTATGCGAAGGCGAAGCCGCCCAGGTCAGCCTGCTCCCCTGCGTGCATCTCAACGTGCAACCCACGACCAGCCGGAGCTCTAGGACCGCAGCATCCCATCCCTGCCCCACCCCCTCCCAGCCTTGCATTGCCCCTCCCCTTCCTGCCCAGCCCTGCCCCACCCCCTCCCAGCCCTGCCCCACCCCCTCCCAGCCCTGCCCCACCCCCTCGCAGCCTTGCGTTGCCCCTCCCCTTCCTACCCAGCCCTGCCCCACCCCCTCCCAGCCTTGCATTGCCCCTTCCCTCCCTACCCAGCCCTGCCCTACCCCCTCCCAGCCCTGCCCCACCCCCTCGCAGCCTTGCGTTGCCCCTCCCCTTCCTACCCAGCCCTGCCCCACCCCCTCCCAGCCTTGCATTGCCCCTTCCCTCCCTACCCAGCCCTGCCCTACCCCCTCCCAGCCCTGCCCCACCCCCTCGCAGCCTTGCGTTGCCCCTCCCCTCCCTACCCAGCCCTGCCCCACCCCCTCCCAGCCTTGCGTTGCCCCTCCCCTCCCCTTCCTACCCAGCCCTGCCCCACCCCCTCCCAGCCTTGCATTGCCCCTTCCCTCCCTACCCAGCCCTGCCCTACCCCCTCCCAGCCCTGCCCCACCCCCTCGCAGCCTTGCGTTGCCCCTCCCCTCCCTACCCAGCCCTGCCCCACCCCCTCCCAGCCTTGCGTTGCCCCTCCCCTCCCTGCCAAGCCCTGCCCCACCCCCTCCCAGCCTTGTGTTGCCCTGCCTTGCCCTGCCCTGCCCTGCCCTGCCCTGCCCTGCCCTGCCCTGCCCTGCCCTGCCTGTAGGTGTGTGGCAGTGCAGGCTGCAGGTAGCTACAGTGTGCTGCATTGCATGAGCAGCAGCAGCAGGCTGCAGTGCATGTGTTACAGTGCATGAGCAGCAGCAGCAGCAGCAGGCTGTAGTGCATGAGCAGCAGTGCAAGGACAGCAGCAGCAGCAGGCTGTAAATTTGTAGCAGTGCAGGTAGCAGCAGGCTGCACGTGTGCTGCAGTGCATGAGCAGCACAGCAGTAGCAGGCAGCAGTGCATGTGTTGCAGTGCATGAGCAGCAGCAGCAGGCTGCAGTGCATGTGTTTTAGTGCATGAGCAGCAACAGCAGCAGGCTGTAGTGCATGAGCAGCAGTGCATGGGTGTGTGGCAGTGCAGGCTGCTGGTAGCAGCAGGCTGTAGGTGTGCTTCAGTGCATGAGCAGCAGCAGCTGCACCAGGCTAAAATGCATGTGCAGCAGTGCATGAGCAGCCACAGGAGCAACAGGCTGTAATGCATGACCAGCAGTGCAAGGACAGCAACATGTGCGGTGTGTGTCTGGTTGCATGCAAAGGCATACATCTGGCATGGTCTGCGGTGGTCTTGGTTGCTCCATGCAAATAAAGGCATGCAATTCGTGGTTGTTCAACCGTGCCATTGGTTGTGTAGCCGTGTAACTTGTGTAAGACGAATTCCCCGGTTCTGGGCAATTTCAACTCGCATATCAAGGTCTACAATAGACCGTGCCAGTTGCAGCGTCGATGTAATACCGCATGGTGGCATATGGTTGGGTTTGGTGCGCATCACTGCCAACGCCTGCACTTGCTTAAGCATGACCGTGATGCATACATGCAAAGGGGGTATGTAGCAGGTGGCTACCACGTTTGCGGCCGTAGCGCATCACCGCGTGGTGGTGGTGTCCATACAAGGGGCATGTGGCGCACCACACCCTAGCATGTGGCTGGATCTAGTGAGCCTCCACTATAGGTACCATCCGTGGTCCAGCTAGCTGCGACACATTGAGTGTGGATCACTGCCAGGCTTACACTTGCTAAGCATGACCGTGATGCATACATGCGAAGGGGGTATGTAGCAGGTGGCTACCACGTTTGCGGCCTTAGCGCATCACCGCGTGGTGGTGGTGTCCATACAAGGGGCATGTGGCGCACCACACCCTAGCATGTGGCTGGATCTAGTGAGCCTCCACTATAGGTACCATCCGTGGTCCAGCTAGCTGCGACACATTGAGTGTGGATCACTGCCAGGCTTACACTTGCTAAGCATGACCGTGATGCATACATGCAAAGGGGGTATGTAGCAGGTGGCTACCCCTTAGCGCATCACCGCGTGGTGGTGGTGTCCGTACAAGGGGCGTAGGTATCATGTGAGAAGAGGATACACGGCTAATGACCACAACCGTTTTCTTCATTACATCTTGACCATTCACAACTTACAAATCACATTGCGTGGCATGGAACTGAACGGAAGCTCAGCACAGCCATGCTTTTTTACCATGCAACAATCTTCTTAGATGAGCTCAAAGTTGCTGCTGATTGCTATTACAAGACTGCACTGCCACACACCTACAGCCCGCTGCTGCTGTCCATGCACTGCTCATGCACTACAACCTGCTGCTCTTGCTGTAGCACACCTACAGCTTACTGCTACACACCTACAGCTTACACACCTACAGCTTACAGCACTGAAGCACACCTGCAGCCTGCTGCTACCTGCACTGCCACACACCCACAGCCTGCTGCTGCTGCCCATCCACTACTGCTGCTGCCCATGCACTGCTGCTCATGCACTACAGCCTGCTGCTGTTGCTGCTCATGCACTAAAACACATGCACTGCAGCCTGCTGTTGCTGCTCATGCACTGCAACACATGCACTGCTGCCTGCTACTGCTGTGCTGCTCATGCACTGCAGCACACGTGCAGCCTGCTGCTACCTGCACTGCTACAAATTTACAGCCTGCTGCTGCTGCTGTCCTTGCACTGCTGCTCATGCACTACAGCCTGCTGCTGCTGCTGCTGCTGCTGCTCATGCACTGTAACACATGCACTGCAGCCTGCTGCTGCTGCTCATGCAATGCAGCACACTGTAGCTACCTGCAGCCTGCACTGCCACACACCTACAGGCAGGGCAGGGCAGGGCAGGGCAGGGCAGGGCAGGGCAAGGCAGGGCAAGGCAGGGCAAGGCAGGGCAAGGCAGGGCAGGGCAGGGCAGGGCAGGGCAGGGCAGGGCAGGGCAG
This sequence comes from Haematococcus lacustris, assembly GCA_030144725.1. Taxonomy (NCBI): domain Eukaryota; kingdom Viridiplantae; phylum Chlorophyta; class Chlorophyceae; order Chlamydomonadales; family Haematococcaceae; genus Haematococcus; species Haematococcus lacustris. The sequence continues at coordinate 17,777,665 of JASKMD010000008.1, read as the reverse complement.
GGCAGGGCAGGGCAGGGCAGGGCAGGGCAGGGCAGGGCAGGGCAGGGCAGGGCAGGGCAGGGCAGGGCAGGGCAGGGCAGGGCAGGGCAGGGCAGGGCAGGGCAGGGCAGGGCAGGGCAGGGAGGGGCAACACAAGGCTGGGAGGGGGTGGGGCAGGGCTTGGCAGGGAGGGGAGGGGCAACGCAAGGCTGGGAGGGGGTGGGGCAGGGCTTGGCAGGGAGGGGAGGGGCAACGCAAGGCTGGGAGGGGGTGGGGCAGGGCTGGGTAGGGAGGGGAGGGGCAACGCAAGGCTGCGAGGGGGTGGGGCAGGGCTGGGAGGGGGTGGGGCAGGGCTGGGAGGGGGTGGGGCAGGGCTGGGCAGGAAGGGGAGGGGCAATGCAAGGCTGGGAGGGGGTGGGGCAGGGATGGGATGCTGCGGTCCTAGAGCTCCGGCTGGTCGTGGGTTGCACGTTGAGATGCACGCAGGGGAGCAGGCTGACCTGGGCGGCTTCGCCTTCGCATAGGCTGGGCTGGCTGCGGGGCAGCACCGCTCGTGCTGAACTACACGGTGTGGCCTGCGACCCACTCTCGGCGTGGGTTACCTGGCTGAATTGCGTGGTGGAGCAGCGTTCAGCGTTGGGCTGGGGGCGGGCTCTCAACAACGAGCAGGGCATTATCAATGTGGTTCATGTTCAGCTCTGTCATCCTGTGCAGATGGCGATGTGCGCCCACAGGAGACGGCCATGTTCAACGCGGGGTTCAACGCAGTGAGCGGTCACACCTTTGCCATCTGCCCGTTTGAGGCGCACTGGTGCGGGCGCCGCACATCCCACACTAAGCCGACGAGGCAGGGACGGCAAGAACGCCAGGGGAAGGGGTCGGGCAAATTCTCCCTCCCACTGTGTGGCTAAATCGCAACCCCGCGGAGAATTTTAACGGTGTGATCTATCTGTTATACTGGAGGTTTGCGACGGCCAGTGTGAGGGGAGTGAGGAGGTTTGCGCCCGACGCACCGACGGCCGTTCTTCGCGCAGCGGCTATCAGCGCGCTGCGCTGATCATTATGGGCGCCGCAACTCACGTTGAAGTTAGCTTTGCAGGGTGTGACCCGAGCCTATGAGACCTGCTTGAGAAACCAAGCCAGTTCATCACCAGCTATGTAAATTGCTATGTAAGATGCTATATTTCGGTCGCAGTGGTCCGCAAGGGTCCGCAGCCCGCAGTCCGGGCCAAAGAACTCGCACTGTCCACTGATGTCGCTGCGTTTGAGCTAGCCATTGCCGCACACAGAACACCAGTCTCCCTGGGCACTCGAGTTCCATGTGCAACTGTGACTGCCAGGCCTTGTTCCCGTGTCACTGCCAGGCCCCAGCCTCAACGCAGATCTATTCATGTTAAGATAGAAGAAGAAGAAGAAGACTACGCCGGTATTCACCGGCGTGCATTAAGGGAGGAGCAACCGCCTGGGGCGCGGCCTGCTCCCACCATCAAGCTCGAGAAGTGACCAACCCCCTACCCCCCCCCCTTTCTAATAGCTCTTAGTCTGTAACTTGTCTTGGCAATGGTGTGGGCTGCTTCTACCGCATGTCTCGTGAGCTTGTGTAGTAGCTTGGTGGCGTTGGTTTGAGTGATCCCTAGGGCGATGAGGTGTTGACGTGTGTGTGTTTCGTAGGTAATACCGCCTATACCCAGTAGGATTGGTCTGATCTCAACCATGTGGCCTATCTTGCGCATGGTGTGTGCCAGTTTTGTGTGTTGGTTCAGGGCCTTGTCAAGTTGCTCCATCCACCTCGAGTCCGCACAGTATTTGATTTCTATGATGGTGATCCGTTTAGTGGCTTTACCGCGTTTGCCCGTCTTCTTTTGAGGCGTCACCATGATTATGTCCGGTCTGGTGGTGTTTTTGGTCGCTGTTGGTTTCATGCCGAGTGCCCGTAGCGTGGTGTGTAGTGTGTCGTTAGGGAGGTCAAGGTTTTCTCTAGCGCCCTTCTCCCAGCTGCCGGTGTCTGCAAATCGGATGCATCCGCCCAGGGTTCCTTTGCTGATGGCTTTGGCGATGAGGCGGCCAGCTCCGTTGTGCCTTTCTTGCACGAGTGGCAGGGTCTCGCTGCAGCCCGAGAGCAGGTGTGTGGCACTGTCGGCCTCCCCGCAAAGGGGGCAGCGGTCGTCTGTCGCCTGCTTCCAGCGCATAGCTAGTTTTTGGTTGTATAGTCCTCCGGTACGGTAGAGTAGGGCGGTCCTTTGCGCGGGGGTGGAGATGGTCGCATCGGTCATCACTCTTTCGCCCGCTCCTTTTGCCGCGGCTTTGGTGATATCTTGGGTCATCTGGTAGTAAATGCTGTCTTGGTTGGCGAGGCCTAGCTTGTGCTTGCTGTGCATGTGTGCTCGTACGCTGTGTCGGCAGTCCGGCAGTGGGGCGAGGTTTTCGCCGTCGGTCCCGTTGTTTAGCCAGATACCCCTCTCCTTGGGTGTGGTCGGGTGGTACTCTAGTGTGTTTGCCTGCTCCGGGTGTAGCGCTGCGTGTTTAGCAAGGGCATCAGCGCCTTCGTTGCCGATGATGCCCGAGTGGGCCCGGACCTTGTAGAATTGGGTCGTGACGGGGCTGTCGATGATGAGGGTGGCGATGTCCGTCAGGATGTCGTTGTGTCTATGATTGATGAGGGACATCGGGTTAGCCAGGGCTCGGCGGATCTGATATAGAGAGCATAGGCTATCGGTGGCGATGCGTCTGGCCCCCGCTTTCAGTGCCGCGTGTATCGCTGTGAGTTCTGCCTTATTGATGGTGTTGTTCTCTGGGTCGTTCATCGCAATGGTAAGAAGGGCGTTGCTTTCCGGAATGTAGACCCCCGCCCCGACGCACGCCGGGTCTGGCTCGGATGTCTTAATGCAGCTGCCGTCGGTGTACGCTATCGTGGTCCATTCGGTGATGGCCATCCGCGGTAGCGTGGTGGAGTGGTGCGTGAGCTGGTGTTGGCTGCGTGTGTGCCCCGGCGTGGGTAGAGCCCTGTCCAGCGGAAGGCGGAGGTGCTGTTTGTGGCCACTGGGGAGGGTGGCTGGCTGGTTTTGATTGTGTGGTCTGCGAAGGAGAGGGTGTGTCTCCCTGTCTGGGTGTAGGGCAGTGGCTGTGCTAGCCATCCATCCTTGTGGGTTGCCTTTGGTGGTGAGTAGTTGCCCTGCTGCATTCCATATGACGTAAACGAGGAGGGTGGCGTGTTTGCCAAGTTTGGAGCAGTTGGTATTGTTGAGGGGTATGCTGGCCAGGTGCTGACAGTACTCTGGGTAGCGTCTCAGGGTGTCAATGTGTTTGGGGTACGAGATGCCCTTCTTACCAGGGATCAGCATAATGGTGGCCATGGCCTCCTCCTGGTGTGCTGAGTGTATAGCATGATTGACGCATTTCAGGGCCACCGCATCATCGGCTGGTACATTCCATGTGGATAGCCCAGTGTGGCGTACAAGTAGGCAGTTGTGATGTGCCCCAAAGGCCGTGTCATTGATGTCGGGGCTCCAGTAGGTAGTGGTTTCTGGTCTAACTGTGAGTGGATCAGCCCACCTTTGGACGGTACTTGGAAAGCTTCGTGTGGTGTGTAGGGTGTTGAGGGCTTTGTCTTGTGCCAGTCTCATGGGGTGGCGGCTGCTCTGTGTGTCCTGTCTCCTGAGGAGGGCCACCAGTTCTGTGGCCAGATTGCGTGTGTGTGGTGTGTGTTGTAGCCAAGCGTGTAGGTGTTGGTGTTGTTGTTTGGTTAGAAGGCCTATTGTGCGGCCCGACTCATCGTGAACCGTTACATGTTGCACTAGGTCGTGCTTGGGCATGATGGGCTCTCCCGTGCTGGGGTTCATCGCGGGGGTGGTCATGTGGGGGTGGAGTTGGAGGAAGGTTTCGCATTTGCCCGTCCCGACGATGTCCGTCTGCGGGTTGATGGGGTACGTGTGGAAGATGGCCTTCGAGTGAAGGTTGGTGCACCGGGGTAGCCAGGTGTGCGGGTCCGGCAGTCCCTGCCGGGTGTGTGTCGGCAGCTGTGTGTCAGGCCGCGCGTATCTAGCTTCTTGTATCCTCTTATTTTCCTCTTCATAGTCGCTGCGTCGCGCCAGGTAGTCCAGGTGTGCCGTGATGAGAGGTGCCGGTTCGAGGGTGGGGCGCCAGTGAACTCGTATAAGGTCCGAGTGCGCTGATAGACGCATAGTCGTTTTGAACTCGTTGCTGCCAAACTTGCATATTGGGCACAGCCAGTGGCCTGGTTCTTTGTGTCCCGACAGGAGGGCTTCCTCACTCCTACAAATTAATCCCTGCGTCCGTCCCTGCGTGTTGACCGACCTTGTCCGATCGGGCTGAAATTTTGATAGATGGTAGGTTGCAGAATACAAAACATATTTTTCAGAAAAAATATTTTGAAAAAATCAAAGGCGGCTGCGCTGTGGCCCTGGGGCTAGAGTGCAGGGATGAGTGCAGGGATAGGTTGCGGGCCACAGCGCAACAGCTTTTGGATTTTTCCAAATATTTTTCTTGAAAAATATGTTTTATTTTCTGAAAACTGCCATCTATCAAATTTTCAGCCCAATCGGTCAAGGTCGGTAGAACGCAGGGACAAACGCAGGGACTAAATTGTAGGAGTGGCGCCTCAAGGCAGGCTAGGTGGTAGGCCCTCTTGCAGTTGTGGCACGTTGGGCTGTCTCCTCTTGGTAGCCAGCATAGCTCACATGTGCATACGTCTTTAGCCTCTTCCCTGCTGATGGGTTCTATGTGTGAGGGTGTATAGCCTTCTTCTGCACATAGTGGTAATGCCCATTTATCTATGATTGTGGGCTTCCAATGCACCTTGTAGTAGCTTTCTTTGTTGATGCCGTCCCATTGCCATCCATCTATGCTGGTGATGGCCTCTTGGTGGCCGTACATGGCCCCTAGTATGCTGCCTAGGTCCTTGGGTTTACATCGGCAGGCTTTATCCACCTTCCAGCTGGAGAGCCCTGGGAGGTCGAGGCCTATTATGTGCACTATATCCTCCGGGATGGTTTGTATCTGTCTGCCCTCAGTGTTCCGTTTCGTGCCCTGGGGTCGGGCGGGTTTCGTCGGGGGCGATTGGGTTTCCCTGTTCTCTCGCCTTAGCAGCCGGGAGCTACTCTTGATGGCCTCCTGAGCTGCGGGTTGTGTTGCATGTCCGGTCACGTGCGTCGCTTCGGTCGGTGTGGTCTTCTTGGCAGTCGCGTACGCCCTAATATCAGCGTAGCGGTGTTTTGTGTCTTCCTCGACGTCGGTCGGTGCGAGCTCCGTCAGACCCGCGGCCCATGGTTTAATGAGTCTTTGCGCAGCGGGCAGGTCTAGGGTGGTGTCTCGTTTGGCTGCGATGTCTTTCGCTTCTGTTGTGGTTGGGCATCTGTCCTGGGTCGCCATGGTCGTTAATCTGTTGAGGGCGATATAGTGTTTTTGTTGGACTTTGTTGTGGAAGCGTTCTTTAAGCATCTGTCCTGATATGATGTAGGTATGGCCAGCGATGGTGTGTTGGAGCTCTGTGGCATGTCGGATGCCCAAGCTTTTGAGGCACGTCATGCAAGCACTAACTATGTCGAGTGGAAGGGGGCTGGTATTCTGTGTGATGAGTTGTCCAAGCAGTTTGGTTTCCTTAGGGTAGAGTTCTTGTCCTTCCTGGGTGGCAGTGAGCTGCGCCGTGGTTGCATGTAGGAGTTGTCTAGCTCGTAGGGTGTGTCGAAGCATAATTAACATGCGGTGTCCATGCTTGGCAGCTTGAGCGTAGAGCCAAGTGATCTGTTTGTGTAGCATGCATCTGGTTATGTGGGCATGTGTGGTGTCTGTGGACTGGAGGCTGTGTAGGAGGGCTGTAGTGTTTCTGGTATGGTATTCTTTGGCTGTTGAGCTGATGCCAAGACCAAGCTTGTCGATGTCCTCCCTGACAACGGCGTTGGGTGTGCCTAGTGGGAGTCTGAGTTTTTTCTTAACACATTGGTTAATAGCTCTGTCGTAGAGGTCTAGGTCTCCCGGTGTGCATGGGGCTACGCAGAAGCTATAGGCCAGACTGGGGATGATGGCTGTCTTGATGATGTGGATGGCTTGTCTGGCGCTAGCGAATGAGCGTCGTAGTCTTTCTAGCTTCTGTCTGAGTTGTGTCATCATGGCTATGTGTTGTGGTTTCCAGTTGAGCGTCATGGTAAGTAAGACACCAAGGTAAGTGAAGGGGGAGGTCGGTTTGAGGTAGGTGACAGGTTTCCCTTGTAGCGTTACGGCTTGCAGTTCTCTACGGGCTTGCTTTTCCGCTTCTGCCATGGTGCTGCATCTGCCGGATTGGTGCGCTTTGTGGAGCGCCGCTGTGGCGAGGGTTTTGCTGTGGGATACGATTAGGTGGCCCCAATCCGAGTAGGCGGAGAGCTTGTCTGCCTGACAGCGTAGGTTGCTGATCGAGTTGCAAAGGATAGCGATGTCATCGGCGTAGTCGATGCTGCCGATTGTAAATCGCCCGGCGCTGTCGGTTGTGTCGGATGTAAATTTGTACCCCCTCGCTCCTACTTGGAGCCAGCGCAGTAAGGGTTCGATGTAGATGAGGAACAGGAAAGGTGAGAGTGAGTCGCCCTGGATGGTGCCCCGGTCTACAGGTACCGGGTCGGTGGGGCCGTAGGGAGTTCTGAAGCGCGTTGTAGCGCCCGTGTACAGGTCCTTCACCGCGTCTGTGGCGTCGGTGGGAAAGCCAAGGTCGTGCATGATCCATAGCAGTTTGTCTTGGCAGGTGGTGTTGAAGGCGCTAGTGAAGTCGACCAGTAGCGCATAGATATCTACTTTGGCTAGCTTGGCGTCTTCGAGGGCCATGACCAGCATTTGGAGCTGTTGTGTGGTGTCCCTATGGGAGCGGAAGCCTGCTTGGCAGTTACTTAACATCCCGTTAGCCTCAGCATACTCGTACAGCGCCTTGGTTATGAGGCTGGTCCAGAGTTTGTAGATGGTATTGGCCAGCCCAACAGGTCTGTAGGCGTTGAGGTCTGTTTCTTGGCCCTTGTCCTTGTAGAGCAGGCAGGTGTCACTGGTTTTCCATGTTGTGGGTGTGCAACCAGTGGCCCACATGATGATGAACAGTTGGTGTATGGTGTCCCTCATCTCCCATGGCAGCATCTTGATGATCTCGTTTTCAATGCCGTCAGGGCCAGGCGCTTTGCCCCCTGATAGTCTGCTGATGCATTCTTGAAATCCTGCTTTGTCCATGATGGCTGTGTGCATCCAGTGTATATTTTGGCAGGTGTGCAACGTGAAGGGGTCCGCGGCTTTGGGGCGGGTCCAGGGGTAATTTCTGGTCTGTGTGTTCGTGTAGTGGCCTGTTTTGGGATTCGGCGGCGTGAGCTTGTGTCTATAGGCGGCGGTGATAATCCGGTTGAGGTCGGCCGGGGCGGTGCAGATGTTCTTGGTATCGGGGTCAGCTAGTGCCTGCAGTCCTTTGTGGTCGGTGCGAGAGGGGCGTAGTATGTATTTGTTGGCTTTTTTGGGTTGGGTGCTGATGAGGTGTTGCATTCTGAGACGCGCCTGTGCAATGGCAAGTGCGGAGTCGTCGTCATCTAGCTTGTGGATTTGGTCGCGGTAGGAGTTGGTCAGTTGGGCGAGCGCGGCTTGCACGTAATTTTCTGTTGTACCGTCGCCCTGGCGTGCTTGCACCGCCTCCCTTACCTCCGCGTTGATCGTGTCTGTCTCTGGGAGTAGGTCGTCGATAGACGGGTGGGCGCTGTTTTGTTTGAATAACATTCTAGCCTTCCGGCTGAGTTCTCTGGTGGTTTTGAGCTTTTTCCCTAGTGCCTGTCTGATCTTGCACATGCTCCTGCGTTGGTAATGTTGGCCTCCTCTGGTCAATGTCTTGGTGTTGCATGTCTGCATGGCAGTTCCCCTGCAGGTTTCCAGGAGCGTTGTGAGCATGGCGGCTGCGGTATCGACAGCCTCTCTAGCCGGGAGGCCTGCCACTAGTGTCAGGCGTTGTGGTTGTTGTGGGTTGGCCTTGTCTAGTGTGGTCAGGAAGTGGGTAGCGGCTGTGTACATGGGAGCTATGTATGCTGTCAGTTGTGCATGCAGTTGTGGAGCGCCTGAGCTGGGTTGTTGCACTCCAAGCCGGTATGCTTCCCTATCTTTGTTGGTGATTGGGGTGGTGAGAATGGTGTGGCTGTGTTTTAAGGGTTGATGTGTGGCTGCTAGATCTATGCCCAGTCTGGTAGTGGTGAGTGTGGCGGTGAGCGGTCTGTGGTCGCTGAGGTACGCGTTTGTGTCGACGTGTGTGCGATGCCCAGGGCCTTGTCTCGCGTCGCGCGTCAGGATGGCGTCGATGCGGCTGTTGCAGTGTGGTTGCTGGTAGGTCCAGGCCCGGTCGCCGGGGTCAGCTTCGGATAGGCGCAGCTCCGTGGCGAACTCCCTCATCATGTGGTCTTGTGGGTATTCAGTGTGTTCGGAGCGATCCTCTGTTTTCATCGTGGCGTTGATGTCTCCTGCCAGAATGAGTGAGCCGGGCAGGTGTCCAGTGGCTGTTCGTATGTGTTCTTGCATCTTTCTCCTTAATGGGATCGCGTCGTCGTTGTTCCCTGACGGCCAGTACGTGGCGACGAGTGTGAGTTCCTCGCTTTGCCGTTGGCGGAGGCTTAGGATGACGCATCGGGTGTTCACATCCGCATCTGTACACGGCGGCAGCATGGTGGTTTGCATCTGGATAGCTAGGTCGTGTCTGATGCCAATTAGGACCTCACTATGGCCTTCGTGACGGTGGACGGTGTAGTTGGGCATAACCCTCTTCAGCCAGCCAGAGCTAGGTTTGTTGCTCTTGGGTTGGGTCATAGTCTCGGTGAGGATCAAGATGTCCGGGCTATGTTTGAGCACCAGGTTTAGGACCTCGTTTCTAGATCTGCATAGGCCTCTGACATTGAAGGTTGTGAGGGTGATGTGTTGCCTGTTGAGGGTTGCTTGGGGCAGTTCGGTTGAGGGGTTGTTGTGTTGGCTCGTGCGAGGGTCATTGTCCGGCGTGGTTTGTTGTGTCTCGGCTATGTTGGGGTTTAGTCTTGTGGTGTGGGCTCCGGTGGGTTTGCAGAGGTATTGGGACATGAGGGTTTGTGTGTGCGTGTCGTTGCGGTGTGCCTTGGTGGCTCGTACCCGCTTAGCGGACGGGCCAGTGTTGGTATCGACACGCGTGGTGGGTCGGTTGGTACGCGGCTTACCTGAGGGGGCTGGCGGGCGGAGGGTAACAGTGGGAATGTCCCGGCGTTGTCGCGACCGGGCAGGTTCCTCGTGTAATGGAGTGCCCTCTATTGTGGTGCTGCGCTTGGTGTCTAGTGTAGAGTTCTTGTCGGCGTCAATGGTGGTCACGGGCGGTGGGGCGAGTATCTCTCCTTCCTCTATGTGGTTGTTGGTGAGATCAATCGGGTCGGTGTGATCTTGAAAGTGTGCTGCTAGTGCTGATGCGGTGGTGGCCTCCAACGGGTCCGCTATCCAGATCTCCCTCCTAACGAACCTTGTGTGTCTCACGTTGCCTGTGCAGATGGTGAGCAAGTTCCCTTGGAGGCGTCCCCAGTCGTTAGGTGTGGAGAGTGGTTTTGGCACACGGTTGAATGCATGTTAAGATTGATATGCTAAAGAGCGTGCGCACACGCGCAGCCTCCAGATAGGACTTATACATACAAGTCATATGGTCAAGATGCCTACTCATCAGCTCCATCCTGCTGCCTGCTATGCTCCTGTTGTTGCCAGCACCCCTACAGCTAGTGTGTAGGGTGGTGCTTCTGCCAGCTGTGCTCCTGGTGGTGCCAGCACCCCTACAGCTAGTGGGTAGGGTGGTGCTGCTGCCAGCTAGGCTCCTGGTGGTGCCATCACCCCTGCAGCTAGTGGGTAGGGTGGTGTTGCTGCCTACTATGCTCATGTTGTTGCCAGCACCCTTACAGCCAGTGGGTAGGGTGGTGTTGCTGCCAGCTGTGCTCCTGGTGGTGCCAGCACCCCTACAGCTAGTGGGTAGGGTGGTGCTGCTGCCAGCTGTGCTCCTGGTGGTGCCAGCACCCCTACAGCTAGTGGGTAGGGTGGTATTGCTGCCAGCCATGCTCCTAGTGGTGCCAGAACCCCTGCAGTTAGTGGGTAGGGTGGTGCTGCCTGGGGACACTTGGCAGGGCAGGCTTGGCACAACTTGAAATCCCGCTTTTTTCTGCTCCAAGTTTCTGCTCCAAGTTGTTCAATAATGCTGCATACACATCTCGAGCTGCCAGGCACCTGAGAGGGCATGACTGCCAAAGAATGCCCGCTTGATGCCACAACTTCATTACCAGCTGCATCACCCTTCACAGGAAGCTGTAGGGCTTTGGCAAGCGCCTTCGTGACCATCTCAGTCACAAGCACGTTGGCTGAGGCTGCGAGGGAGGGGGAGGGGAGGGGAGGGGAGGGGAGGGGAGGGGAGGGGAGGGGAGGGGAGGGGAGGGGAGGGGAGGGGAGGGGAGGGGAGGGGAGGGGAGGGGAGGGGAGGGGAGGGGAGGGGAGGGGAGGGGAGGGGAGGGGAGGGGAGGGGAGGGGAGGGGAGGGGAGGGGAGGGGAGGGGAGGGGAGGGGAGGGGAGGGGAGGGGAGGGGAGGGGAGGGGAGGGGAGGGGAGGGAGGGGAGGGGAGGGGAGGGGAGGGCAGGGGAGGGGAGGGGGCAGGGCAGGGCAGGGCAGGGCAGGGCAGGCAGGGCAGGGCAGGGCAGGGCAGGGCAGGGCAGGGCAGGGCAGGGCAGGGCAGGGCAGGGCAGGGCAGGGCAGGGCAGGGCAGGGCAGGGCAGGGCAGGGCAGGGCAGGGCAGGGCAGGGCAGGGCAGGGCAGGGCAGGGCAGGGCAGGGCAGGGCAGGGCAGGGCAGGGCAGGGCAGGGCAGGGCAGGGCAGGGCAGGGCAGGGCAGGGCAGGGCAGGGCAGGGCAGGGCAGGGCAGGGCAGGGCAGGGCAGGGCAGGGCAGGGCAGGGCAGGGCAGGGCAGGGCAGGGCAGGGCAGGGCAGGGCAGGGCAGGGCAGGGCAGGGCAGGGCAGGGCAGGGCAGGGCAGGGCAGGGCAGGGCAGGGCAGGGCAGGGCAGGGCAGGGCAGGGCAGGGCAGGGCAGGGCAGGGCAGGGCAGGGCAGGGCAGGGCAGGGCAGGGCAGGGCAGGGCAGGGCAGGGCAGGGCAGGGCAGGGCAGGGCAGGCAGGGCAGGGCAGGGCAGGGCAGGGCAGGGCAGGGCAGGGCAGGGCAGGGCAGGGCAGGGCAGGGCAGGGCAGGGCAGGGCAGGGCAGGGCAGGGCAGGGCAGGGCAGGGCAGGGCAGGGCAGGGCAGGGCAGGGCAGGGCAGGGCAGGGCAGGGCAGGGCAGGGCAGGGCAGGGCAGGGCAGGGCAGGGCAGGGCAGGGCAGGGCAGGGCAGGGCAGGGCAGGGCAGGGCAGGGCAGGGCAGGGCAGGGCAGGGCAGGGCAGGGCAGGGCAGGGCAGGGCAGGGCAGGGCAGGGCAGGGCAGGGCAGGGCAGGGCAGGGCAGGCAGGGCAGGGCAGGGCAGGGCAGGCAGGGCAGGGCAGGGCAGGGCAGGGCAGGGCAGGGCAGGGCAGGGCAGGGCAGGGCAGGGCAGGGCAGGGCAGGGCAGGGCAGGGCAGGGCAGGGCAGGGCAGGGCAGGGCAGGGCAGGGCAGGGCAGGGCAGGGCAGGGCAGGGCAGGGCAGGGCAGGGCAGGGCAGGGCAGGGCAGGGCAGGGCAGGGCAGGGCAGGGCAGGGCAGGGCAGGGCAGGCAGGGCAGGGCAGGGCAGGGCAGGGCAGGGCAGGGCAGGGCAGGGCAGGGCAGGGCAGGGCAGGGCAGGGCAGGGCAGGGCAGGGCAGGGCAGGGCAGGGCAGGGCAGGGCAGGGCAGGGCAGGGCAGGGCAGGGCAGGGCAGGGCAGGCAGGGCAGGGCAGGGCAGGCAGGGCAGGGCAGGGCAGGGCAGGGCAGGGCAGGGCAGGGCAGGGCAGGGCAGGGCAGGGCAGGGCAGGGCAGGGCAGGGCAGGGCAGGGCAGGGCAGGGCAGGGCAGGGCAGGGCAGGGCAGGGCAGGGCAGGGCAGGGCAGGGCAGGGCAGGGCAGGGCAGGGCAGGGCAGGGCAGGGCAGGGCAGGGCAGGGCAGGGCAGGGCAGGGCAGGGCAGGGCAGGGCAGGGCAGGGCAGGGCAGGGCAGGGCAGGGCAGGGCAGGGCAGGGCAGGGCAGGGCAGGGCAGGGCAGGGCAGGGCAGGGCAGGGCAGGGCAGGGCAGGGCAGGGCAGGGCAGGGCAGGGCAGGGCAGGGCAGGGCAGGGCAGGGCAGGGCAGGGCAGGGCAGGGCAGGGCAGGGCAGGGCAGGCAGGGCAGGGCAGGGCAGGGCAGGGCAGGGCAGGGCAGGGCAGGGCAGGGCAGGGCAGGGCAGGGCAGGGCAGGGCAGGGCAGGGCAGGGCAGGGCAGGGCAGGGCAGGGCAGGGCAGGGCAGGGCAGGGCAGGGCAGGGCAGGGCAGGGCAGGGCAGGGCAGGGCAGGGCAGGGCAGGGCAGGGCAGGGCAGGGCAGGGCAGGGCAGGGCAGGGCAGGGCAGGGCAGGGCAGGGCAGGGCAGGGCAGGGCAGGGCAGGGCAGGGCAGGGCAGGGCAGGGCAGGGCAGGGCAGGGCAGGCAGGGCAGGGCAGGGCAGGGCAGGGCAGGGCAGGGCAGGGCAGGGCAGGGCAGGGCAGGGCAGGGCAGGGCAGGGCAGGGCAGGGCAGGGCAGGGCAGGGCAGGGCAGGGCAGGGCAGGGCAGGGCAGGGCAGGGCAGGGCAGGGCAGGGCAGGGCAGGGCAGGGCAGGGCAGGGCAGGGCAGGGCAGGGCAGGGCAGGGCAGGGCAGGGCAGGGCAGGGCAGGGCAGGGCAGGGCAGGGCAGGGCAGGGCAGGGCAGGGCAGGGCAGGGCAGGGCAGGGCAGGGCAGGGCAGGGCAGGGCAGGGCAGGGCAGGGCAGGGCAGGGCAGGGCAGGGCAGGCAGGGCAGGGCAGGGCAGGGCAGGGCAGGGCAGGGCAGGGCAGGGCAGGGCAGCGGCAGGGCAGGGCAGGGCAGGGCAGGGCAGGGCAGGGCAGGGCAGGGCAGGGCAGGGCAGGGCAGGGCAGGGCAGGGCAGGGCAGCAGGCAGGGCAGGGCAGGGCAGGGCAGGGGCAGGGCAGGGCAGGGCAGGGCAGGGCAGGGCAGGGCAGGGCAGGGCAGGGCAGGGCAGGGCAGGGCAGGGCAGGGCAGGGCAGGGCAGGGCAGGGCAGGGCAGGGCAGGGCAGGGCAGGGCAGGGCAGGGCAGGGCAGGGCAGGGCAGGGCAGGGCAGGGCCAGGGCAGGGCAGGGCAGGGCAGGGCAGGGCAGGGCAGGGCAGGGCAGGGCAGGGCAGGGCAGGGCAGGGCAGGGCAGGGCAGGGCAGGGCAGGGCAGGGCAGGGCAGGGCAGGGCAGGGCAGGGCAGGGCAGGGCAGGGCAGGGCAGGGCAGGGCAGGGCAGGGCAGGGCAGGGCAGGGCCAGGGCAGGGCAGGGCAGGGCAGGGCAGGGCAGGGCAGGGCAGGCAGGGCAGGGCAGGGCAGGGGCAGGGCAGGGCAGGGCAGGGCAGGGCAGGGCAGGGCAGGGCAGGGCAGGGCAGGGCAGGGCCAGGGCAGGGCAGGGCAGGGCAGGGCAGGGCAGGGCAGGGCAGGGCAGGGCAGGGCAGGGCAGGGCAGGGCAGGGCAGGGCAGGGCAGGGCAGGGCAGGGCAGGGCAGGGCAGGGCAGGGCAGGGCAGGGCAGGGCAGGGCAGGGCAGGGCAGGGCAGGGCAGGGCAGGGCAGGGCAGGGCAGGGCAGGGCAGGGCAGGGCAGGGCAGGGCAGGGCAGGGCAGGGCAGGGCAGGGCAGGGCAGGGCAGGGCAGGGCAGGGCAGGGCAGGGCAGGGCAGGGCAGGGCAGGCAGGGCAGGGCAGGGCAGGGCAGGGCAGGGCAGGGCAGGGCAGGGCAGGGCAGGGCAGGGCAGGGCAGGGCAGGGCAGGGCAGGGCAGGGCAGGCAGGGCAGGGCAGGGCAGGGCAGGGCAGGGCAGGGCAGGGCAGGGCAGGGCAGGGCAGGGCAGGGCAGGGCAGGGCAGGGCAGGGCAGGGCAGGGCAGGGCAGGGCAGGGCAGGGCAGGGCAGGGCAGGGCAGGGCAGGGCAGGGCAGGGCAGGGCAGGGCAGGGCAGGGCAGGGCAGGGCAGGGCAGGGCAGGGCAGGGCAGGGCAGGGCAGGGCAGGGCAGGGCAGGGCAGGGCAGGGCAGGGCAGGGCAGGGCAGGGCAGGGCAGGGCAGGGCAGGGCAGGGCAGGGCAGGGCAGGGCAGGGCAGGGCAGGGCAGGGCAGGGCAGGGCAGGGCAGGGCAGGGCAGGGCAGGGCAGGGCAGGGCAGGGCAGGGCAGGGCAGGGCAGGGCAGGGCAGGGCAGGGCAGGGCAGGGCAGGGCAGGGCAGGGCAGGGCAGGGCAGGGCAGGGCAGGGCAGGGCAGGGCAGGGCAGGGCAGGGCAGGGCAGGGCAGGGCAGGGCAGGGCAGGGCAGGGCAGGGCAGGGCAGGGCAGGGCAGGGCAGGGCAGGGCAGGGCAGGGCAGGGCAGGGCAGGGCAGGGCAGGGCAGGGCAGGGCAGGGCAGGGCAGGGCAGGCAGGGCAGGGCAGGGCAGGGCAGGGCAGGGCAGGGCAGGGCAGGGCAGGGCAGGGCAGGGCAGGGCAGGGCAGGGCAGGGCAGGGCAGGGCAGGGCAGGGCAGGGCAGGGCAGGGCAGGGCAGGGCAGGGCAGGGCAGGGCAGGGCAGGGCAGGGCAGGGCAGGGCAGGGCAGGGCAGGGCAGGGCAGGGCAGGGCAGGGCAGGGCAGGGCAGGGCAGGGCAGGGCAGGGCAGGGCAGGGCAGGGCAGGGCAGGGCAGGGCAGGGCAGGGCAGGGCAGGGCAGGGCAGGGCAGGGCAGGGCAGGGCAGGCAGGGCAGGGCAGGGCAGGGCAGGGCAGGGCAGGGCAGGGCAGGGCAGGGCAGGGCAGGGCAGGGCAGGGCAGGGCAGGGCAGGGCAGGGCAGGGCAGGGCAGGGCAGGGCAGGGCAGGGCAGGGCAGGGCAGGGCAGGGCAGGGCAGGGCAGGGCAGGGCAGGGCAGGGCAGGGCAGGGCAGGGCAGGGGCAGGGCAGGGCAGGGCAGGGCAGGGCAGGCAGGGCAGGGCAGGGCAGGCAGGGCAGGGCAGGGCAGGGCAGGGCAGGGCAGGGCAGGGCAGGGCAGGGCAGGGCAGGGCAGGGCAGGGCAGGGCAGGGCAGGGCAGGGCAGGGCAGGGCAGGGCAGGGCAGGGCAGGGCAGGGCAGGGCAGGGCAGGGCAGGGCAGGGCAGGGCAGGGCAGGGCAGGGCAGGGCAGGGCAGGGCAGGGCAGGCAGGGCAGGGCAGGGCAGGGCAGGGCAGGGCAGGGCAGGGCAGGGCAGGGCAGGGCAGGGCAGGGCAGGGCAGGGCAGGGCAGGGCAGGGCAGGGCAGGGCAGGGCAGGGCAGGGCAGGGCAGGGCAGGGCAGGGCAGGCAGGCAGGGCAGGGCAGGGCAGGGCAGGGCAGGGCAGGGCAGGGCAGGGCAGGGCAGGGCAGGGGCAGGGCAGGGCAGGGCAGGGCCAGGGCAGGGCAGGGCAG
>JASKMD010000008.1:17647877-17761634 GCA_030144725.1 Haematococcus lacustris | reverse complement strand
AGTGCAGTATACGCGACAAAAATTGACGGTACATTCTTTCGAGCCATTTTACCTGACCTTGTGGGACCTGATTTAAAGCCATTGCAAGGTCATTCAACATGTCTGTGACCCATGCATGCCCCTGTTGCCTACTTGTCCATGGACTTGTTGCTGAATGGAACAAAATACATGTCTCCCTCACCCTCCTTGTGGGGGAAGAAGGGCACAAACAGGTGTGTGAGCTTAGCCCCATCCACCGTAAACCAATCGTGTGGGCCAACTGTTGAGAATAGAGTGGTTGGGTGCCGGCCAACACGTGAGCGCTGCTGGTGCACTGGAGTGGGAAGGGGTGCTGTGCGGGGCCTACCCAATGTATAATTATTCTGGATGGGTGAAAGGTAGCTGGCTGGGTTGGCTACATTGTGAATCATCTAGCATAATATTTGGCGCAGTGAGTGCAAAGTTACAGCCGTCCTACTACCAGGGGTAGGTTTTCTGTTAGTTGGGGGCGCCTGAGCCACACTCGGATGCGTGTGCATAGATAGAATGTACTCATCCTCAAGCTAAAGATACAGCTCCGTCAGCTGACATGTTGGTGTGTCCTATGTCTTTTATTTGCCCTCGAATGCTAAAACACTGTATAATACAGTCAGTGTACCGTACTCTCCCGATCGATTCCCGAGGTATAATTAAAATATTATTCCCGAGCCAAAATTTGCATTGTTTCAAATTCCCCGATAGCCAAATTACGTCTAAAGTCAAATTTGAGAACGTCTTCGTGCATAGAAATAATCAAGCCTCCCAACCCATTAATCTCATATCAAAATCATGTGATCAACAGAGTCAACTGTCGTGGCCTCTTTTCTAGTGGCCTTATCAGTGGCAATCTTCATGCAACTGCAGCCCACCTACTCAATCTTTTGATGTAACGTTTGTTGCGTCTGCTGCGATGTGATATTGCGCGTTTAGTGTAAGACTGGAATTGCCATCGGAGTCTTTCGATGCGGGCAGCCACATGTGACCCCGAATGTGTCCCAATCGCAGACCGTGGTTAGCTACACCGGTAAGCTACGTCCTTGGCTATCCGTTAGCGATGCACGACATGTCGGTGGCGCACACCACTGAAGTCCGGCAAACATGGCTGCGCGAGGTTCCTGATGGTGCAGGCCGCTTGGCGAGGATGTGAAGAAACCCGAATTCGTGTGCGACATCGCTGTATCGCTGTATTGGTGGGCGGCACAGTAGGGTCTAGTAACCCCCTCCAACTATTATCCGCTACATGTTTTCAACCATTGAACAACAGCCTGGCCGCACACGAATCTTTTGTAGCATACTCATTAACGCGTCCATGGCACTATGCAACTCATTTATTGGGTCTGTATGTGACAAGATGGACCGCTTACAAGGTACACATGCTGATGGCTACAGGTGCATGAGGAGCAGACTGAGCTTGGCTGACCACTCCGCCACGTGGCCACCACCAACACACCTTAACCCACCATCTCCCAACCTCGTCTACCCCGCCCAGCTCCCAGTAGCCCCTCCTCCCAGCCTGCCATCAGCTCCTGCCCCCTAACTCTCCTTCTCCTCGCCTCCTACCTCTCCCCAACCTCTCCTTCACCCATCTCCCCCCTACCTCTCCTTCACCCATCTCCGTATCCATCACCCCCCATCACCCTGACCACCGAGCCAAGCCCGTAGCCCCGCTCAGCCACTCACCCACCCACCTCTCAATCCCTAACCATGAAGAGAACCAAGAAGAGATTAAGCAAGGCCAAGAGTGCTCAGCCAAGAGTGCCTGAGGATGGGCAGCAGCAGCAGCAGCAGCAGCAGCGGATGCAGCAGCAGCAGCAGCAAGAGGACCCTTATGGCACTTGGCGTCAATATGCATCTGACATTCGTGCCATGGCTGTGAACGGCGACCCTGGCAGCCCCGCACTGCGCCTTCACCTCGAACAGTACTACCTTGCCTGCCCCATCTCCAATGCCCCAGTGGAGTCCTTGTTGCAGCTGTTGAAGCATGGTGGTGGCAGGTACATGGAGCTGCCAGCTCTGCTGCAATTGATGTCCCTGCACACATGCAAGGAGGCCATGAAGACTGTGGATGTTCATGATTTGCAGCAGCATATGGGTCAGCTCCGTGTTGAAGTGCGGCGTAAGGAGGATGCCACAGCTGCAGCACAGCGGTCAGCAAAGGCAGAGCGCCAGATCACAGATGCAACGCACAAGGTCGGGAGGGTTGTGATTAATGTGGGTGACCATGCGTGCCAACAGCGGCTTGCAGCGGCCCATGCCCTTGCCTTGGGGGGGCATGATTATGGCCACACAACTGTCGAGGAGGCAATGAAGATGACAGGAAAGCAGCTTCAGTCATACCTCCAGTTTCACAAGCAGGAGGTACACACGAGCTGGAGGGTACCCAAGCTACTGAGCCACGTGTGCACCCACATCCGTGGGAAGCTTGCCGCAGCTGCGCCCCCTCAACAGCAACTGACACCTGCAGGCACCACCCCTGAGCTGGCTGAGCCTGCTGGTGTACCCCCTCAGCAGCAGCAACAGCTGGCAGCGGCAAGCACGTCCCGTAAGCACCTGCAGCTAACAAGCCGAGGGCAGCAAAGCAAGGTGAGACAACACCACGTACTGCACCTAGCACCTTGTTAAGCGTAGTAGAGCAGCCGGTAATGCACTAGCGCAAGCAGCAGCTCCAAAAGCTCATAGTGGTATCCAGTCGTCACGACTGCCGTCGTCGCGTCCACATGCCAAAAGCAAATCATGTTCCGACTGCTGCTGCGCGTTGCAGGTGCCACTCACAACAGCGTGGCGAAGCGTGATAGTGCGGCGCGCCTCGCATGTGGCGAAATCGCATGAATTCAAATGCGTATCTTTGGACAGGTACTGAGCACCGCTGAGAGCGAGATAGTTTTTGCTGCGTCTGCCATTTCGTAGATATGACTCTCCTCTGTTCAAAGCACTGTTTACATACTTTTTTGACTGAGTGGCTGCGGAGATACGGGCTTCGTATCACAGGGGGGTGGTTTTCAGGTAGTTGGGAACGCCTGAGGCCTTATCACCTGACCACGTCACATTGGGCACTGGACCGCGCTCATAAGAGATTGTATTTCACTCGCCATTGACACTATATTGACATTCGGCTAGAGGTACTGGTCACCCCTCCCATTGCAATCAAGTCTCCCGGTAACTCTTCCACCTGTGAGGTAGATTTACTAGCCGCTGTCAGGTGGAATAGCGCAACCGCCTAACCGCTGCCCGCACAGGTCGTGTTGCTCTATCTAGAGCCATCTACAGCTCTGCGTACAAGACGACTGCGCAGCAGGGTAAAGAATGCCCACGGTAATCCTCTCCAGTAGCCTCAGCGCCGGCAGCTCCTACCAGCACCAGTGACTACCATCGTTGCAGCATCAACGGAAGCAGCGCAAGCGGATGTAACCCCTACCGCAAAGCAAAACCCAAAGCGAGTGCGTCCCCCACGCACAGCTAAAGGACAGCAAGAAGACACGCGTGGAGCTGAGCTAGGCGCGGGCCAGGCGAGCTACAGGTGAGATGGTTAAGGTAATACCTAGCCACTAACACAGTAGGGGCAACACCAACAATTCGCCCCTTGCAGTACCCTTGCCATAACTCTGTTGTTGTGTGCCTATACATGCAAGCCATCCACAATAACAGTTCAAGGGGACCACAACAACATAGAACGGCAAGACCGGCGGCCCGCCGCCCAGCCCCACCCCTCGCAGCCCTGCCCCACCGCCTCGCAGCCCTGCCCCACCGCCTCCCAGCCCTGCTCTACCCCCTCCCAGCCTTGCGTTGCCCCTCCCCTCCCTGCCCAGCCCTGCCCACCCCCTCCCAGCCCTGCCCTACCCCCTCCCAGCCCTGCCCCACCGCCTCCCAGCCCTGCCCCATCCCCTCCCAGCCTTGCGTTACCCCTCCCTGCCCTGCCCTGCCCTGCCCTGCCCTGCCCTGCCCTGCCCTGCCCTGCCCTGCCCTGCCCTGCCCTGCCCCTCCCTGCCCAGCCCTGCCCTACCCCCTCCCAGCCCTGCCCCCTACCTGCCCAGCCCTCTCCACCCCATCCAAGCCCCCTGCCCTGCACCCTGCCCTGCACCCTGCCCTGCCCCTTGGCCCCTGCCCTGCCCCCTGCCCCCTTCCCGGCCCCCTGCCCCCGGCCCTGCCCTGCCCTGCCTGTAGGTGTGTGGCAGTGCAGGCTGCAGGTAGCAGCAGGCTGCAGGTGTGCTGTGGTGCATGAGCAGCAGCAGGCTGCAGTGCATGTGTTACAGTGCATGAGCAGCAACAGCAGCAGGCTGTAGTGCATGAGCAGCAGTACAAGGACAGCTGCAGCAGGAGGCTGTGCGTTTGTAGCAGTGCAGGTAGCAGCAGGCTGCAGGTGCGTTGCAGTGGATGAGCAGCAGCAGCAGGCTGCAGTGCATGTGTTACAGTGCATGAGCAGCAACAGCAGCAGGCTGTAGCGCATGAGCAGCTGTGCAAGGACAGCAGCAGAAGGAGGTTGTACGTGTGTGGCAGTGCAGGCTGCAGGTAGCAGCAGGCTGTAGGTGTGCTGCAGTGCATGAGCAGCAGCAGCAGCAGGCTGCAGTGCATGTGTTTTAGTGCATGAGCAGCAACAGCAGCAGGCTGTAGTGCAACGAGCAGCAGTGCATGGGCAGCAGCAGCAGCAGGTTGTAGGTGTGTTGCGGTGCATGATCAGCAGCAAGAGCAGCAGGCTGTAGTGCATGAGCAGTGCATGGACAGCAGCAGCAGGCTGTAGGTGTGTGGCAGTGCAGTCTTGTATTAGCAATCAGCAACAACTTTGAGCCCATCTGAGAAGTATGTTGCATGGTACAAAAGCTTGTAAAAAGCTGTCCTGAGCTTCCGTTCAGTTCCATGCCACATAACGTGATTTGTAAGCTGTGAATGGTCAAGATGTAATGAAGAAAACGGTGGTGGTCATTAGCCGTGTATCCTCTTCTCAAATGATACCTACGCCCCTTGTATGGACAACACCACCACGCGGTGATGCACTAATGCTGCAAACGTGGTAACCACCTGCTACATACTTCCTTTGCATGTATGCATCACGGTCATGCTTAGCAAGTGCAAGCCCGGCAGTGATCCACACCCAATGTGCCACAGCTAGCTGGACCACGGATGGTACCTATGGTGGAGGCTCACCAGATCCAACCTAATGCTAGGGTGTGGTGCGCCACATGCCCCTTGTATGGACAACACCACCACGCGGTGATGCGCTAAGGCCGCAAACGTGGTAGCCATCTGCTGCATACCCCCTTTACATGTAGGCATCAGCGTCATGCTTAGCAAGTGCAGGCCTGGCAGTGATCCACACCCAAGGTGTCACTGCTAGCTGGACTACGGATGGTACCTATAGTGGAGGCTCACCTGATCCAGCCATATGCTAGGGTGTGGTGCACCGCATGCCCCTTGTATGGACAACACCACCACGCGGTGATGCGCTAAGGCCGCAAACGTGGTAGCCATCTGCTGCATACCCCCTTTACATGTAGGCATCAGCGTCATGCTTAGCAAGTGCAGGCCTGGCAGTGATCCACACCCAAGGTGTCACTGCTAGCTGGACTACGGATGGTACCTATAGTGGAGGCTCACCTGATCCAGCCATATGCTAGGGTGTGGTGCACCGCATGCCCCTTGTATGGACAACACCACCACGCGGTGATGCGCTAAGGCCGCAAACCTGGTAGCCACCTGCTACATACCCCCTTTGCATGTATGCATCACGGTCATGCCTAGCAAGTGAAGGCCTGGCAGTGATCCAGCCACATGCTAGGGTGTGGTGCGTGTTATGCCCCTTGTATGGTCAACAACACACAGCTAGGTCCTGGAGACGCATCCATAACAATGTAGTGTTCGGTGCATGAGGGCGACACTAGGGTTATCAGGCTTGTAGCTGCAAACCATGCTATCACTTGCGTCTCGTGAGTAGTGCATTACATCAAGGCTTGGTAAGGCACGTTATGCTAGCAAGGGCAAGAACACGAGAACGTTGCGAAGATGGGTTATCCGTATAAGCGGGCCATCCATGCACTAACCGGTTGTCAGCTTTACACAAAACATCCTACCCTCCCACTATTACATTAGAAGACTAGGTATCATTGAGACTTCAAGGCTCTGTGTGACGTACGCTTGCATCAACATGATGTTGCATACTCAACATGAGCTTACAGGAGCCAAAGTTATGATGCATGGCAAGTACATGACATACATCACCCCAATCCTTTTCAATGCCATTCACAAAGCCAAGCAGCCCAATGTCTCGTCATCATCTGTGGGTGCTACTATCCACACAGCAAGGAAGTCAAGAAGCCCAAGACATACTAGCTCTAGGCAGCCCGCTGGGGTGGGAGTAAGTAGACGGGTTGCGGACTTGGTGGTAGTGGTGGGACAGCCGAGGGAAGGAGCAAGAAGCCAAGGGGCAGGAGGCCAGCTGGGCTGGGCTGGGTGTCAGCCACTTGTCGGCAGGCGGTTAGCCACTTCTTAGGAGGGTTAGGGAGAAGAGGGAGAAGGGGGAGAAGAGAGGGCAGGCAGGAGAGGAAGAAGAGGAATGAGGTTGGGCAGGGAGAAAAGGGACAAGAGGGGGCTTCCTCCTGGCTGCTGGGTAGGATAGGGAGGGGACCACGATGTCCGGGGGGAGGTGAGGGGGAGTGGGGAAGTGGGGGCGTAGGAGACTTGGAGGTGTTGGTGATGGGACAGGGTAGGGTTAGGGAAAAGGGACCGAGGGGTCGCTATGTGACTGTTGCACCTGCAGCAAGCAAGGGGCACGCTTGTGATCAACAAACAAGGACATGCATGGCTAGAAGTGGGCAGGCTGGCCAAACACCCCGACAACGCCTGGCTGCCGCTCCTGGCTGTGCTGTGCTGGGAATGCTGGAAGTGGCATGCATTGGCATAGACACACAGATGATGGCACACATGATGGGACACACAGATAGGAACAAGCAGGCACAAGCACAGGCTAGCACGAGACATGTGTACCTGGACATTCTAGGAGATTGCTGACATTGCTGACTTGTATCAACATTTCCGCTGCTCCTGCCGCCGCTGCTGCCGCCACTGCCGCTGTCGACGCCTGTCGCTGTCGCCTCTGCCACTGCTGCTGTCATTGTCCTAGTTGCATTCCTCTGGTATGCTGTCCGCTTGCCCCTGTCCCCCACTACCTGCCTAGCCATTCTGTTCTTGCCATCGTTGTTACAAGGGCCTACTCCTGTTGTGCTGCCGCCATTGCTGCCACCATTGCTGCTGCTGCTAGCACCGCCTCCCCCACTGCTGCCGCCATCACATCATGCGCCTTGGGCGGGCATCTGCACAAGCACCAGTAGGCACAAGCATGGACATATCCTTCCCTGTTGATAAGCAAAGCATGCTCTTCTCTGATGGTCTATCCCTGCTGCGTTTGCCACTGCAGCCCTGAGTGTATACTGTTGTCCTGCCTGGCTGCCGCTGCCTACCCAAGCTGCATGCAACCCGCATGCCCCTGCTGTTGTGCCTGCGTACTCCTGCAATGCTGCCTGCCTACCCCTGCTGCACCTGCCCCGGCTGCGCTTCATACCTGCCCCTGCCCCTTGTGGGCCAGCTGTGCTTACTGCATGCTCCTCCTGTGATGCCAACATGCACTTGCCCCTTGTGAGGCAATGTCTGCTCACGGGTGGTACGCTTCTGTGTGGCCACACCTGTGGACCAGCACCACAACCAGGACGATGCCACACATAGCTGTGCATTAAGTGAGGTGAGGTGCAACAGCAGCAAGCAACAGCAAGTGCGGGTATACCAGCAACAACGGGCACAACGCAGCTCATACCTGGGTTGGAGCGACCGTTTCTCACTGCGCGAGCTGCGTTGGCCGCTGGGACCGCAGTCCATCCTCAGCATCCGCAGCAGCTGCTACGGACGTAGCGTTGGCCCAGCAGCTGCTTTGTGCACTGCAGCTGGTGCGCCTTGTCTGGTGCTGGTAGGAGCTGCCGGCGCTGAGGCTACTGGAGAGGATTACCGTGGGCATTCTTTACCCTGCTGCGCAGTCGTCTTGTCCGCAGAGCTGTAGATGGCTCTAGATAGAGCAACACGACCTGTGCGGGCAGCGGTTAGGCGGTTGCGCTATTCCACCTGACAGCGGCTAGTAAATCTACCTCACAGGTGGAAGAGTTACCGGGAGACTTGATTGCCCATTGAACCACCAACCCCCCTAACGATAAGGGACAACGGCTTTTCCGGACTCATCTCTGCACGGGTTTACACGCGGATTGAAGCGTCGGAATGCGGCCGCGCTGAGGCACGCGCCGAGCTGGTCGGGCATGTTGCCGGGTATCCGACCCTACCGAGCCTGCGGACTTGATGTACGCTGACCCAGTATCTGTGAGTCCCTCATTGACGCGATGAATAGTGCGCGATGTGCGAGGAGCCCGACCCCATGTCCAACATCGTAGCCAACATGCGCTGGCTCAGGGGCTCTGAAACTTGGAGGAGACCACAGAAGGAGCACAGCAGTGGCAACTGCACCGATCCCTTGTTTACTAGACTCCAAGAGGTGGGCTAAACCCTCCATGCTGCCCCACTATGCTGATGCCAGTCTGGCAACATTCGAAGTGAATCGAAGTCTCCAGCCCTGTGCACATGCCTGCAGGTATGGGCTTGTACTCCGAATCCCACCCCTACAGACGGAAGGGGGGCCATGCTGCCCGCTGTGCGTGTTGTACGAAGTCTACGCAAGCTGGCAGCACTGGCTGGGTGGAGATCCATGTGGAGGGGGAGGCAGCCTCCTACCGCTCCGGACGCAGTCACACAGCCATTGGCCAGGTCACAACCCAGATGTCTGAAGTCATCATGGCCTGTTATAACCTAGTGCCTCAACAGGTTCCACTGGCCCACAGAACATGTGCTGAGGCTGCTGCGGCCGCGCATCATGTGAGTGCCCCTGCTGGATGATGGGCTGACATGGCAAGCCAGCTGAAAACATGAGTTGCACACTCAGGTTGCAGCCTGTTTTGGCCCTTTCCACCTAGCACCCTGGTGGAAGCACCATTTAACCTAGCACCCTGGTGGTAGCACCACTCGTCACACTCCTGTGTGTAATGTCATGCAGACACACCACTGTGGAGCAGGACAAGCAGACCATGCCCCCAAGCTTTTCACTTCCACCCTTCCACCCTTCCCACCTTCCCCCACCCCTTCACTTCCACCCTTCCCACCTTCACTTCCACCCTTCACTTCCACCCTTCCCACCTTCCCCCACCCCTCTCCCCTCCCCTCTACACTCCTGGCCTTCCGCCTGTCCCGCTGCATTCACCACCTCCCCTCCCCCCCCACTCCCCCATCCTAATCCCACCACCTCCCAGTTGTACATGTGTTGCAGTTGCAGTTGTACATGTGGTCTGATGGGTGTGCAGGGCAGTTCAAGGGCGCCCCAGCCATGCGACAGCATTGGGGCATGGCGCTGAGGTTCAACATGCCGGTGTGGTGGAGCTATGGGGCTACAGCTCACTTCAAGGGCAGGCATGATTCAGAGGGAGGGGTGGTGAAGCAGTGGTTGAGGGGTGAGATCCTGGCTGATCGTGTTTGGAAGTGCAATGCATTGGGGTTTGTGCAGCATTGCAATGCATATCACAAGCCAGCTGCTGCTGCTGACCCCAGCAAGGCTCACCGTGCACGAGCAAGTGTGGGTCATCGGTGGTGCTTGGAGCTGAGCACACGGGAGGTAGAGCTTTGCAGTGCTCCACAGCGGGATGCACATGCCTTTGCATCATCCATCCCCGGCTCTATGAGCATGCATAGCTGCTTCTTCCCTGCTGCAGGGATCCACGTTGAGTGGTCAGAGACTGTGCAGAGCATGTGCCCAATGCATGACCCCCGCACCAAGGGGTGTGTGCATGAGGCCCACCATCACAAAGCCCTTTGTGGCCATGCCCATGTTCGATCAGAAGAGGGATGACAAGCACTGGGACGATGAGTGCCTCACCCTTCTGTGCTCATTTGCACCAGATAGCGTGAAGCAGCTGTGCACCTTGGGCAAGAAGCTGAGCGTGAAAATGTTATACGAGTATTGCAAGGCAGTGGGGTTGTATGTGCCAGCCAACACCTTGCGTGCTGACCTACGGTACATGGTACTGGAGCATCTCAATGGGCAGGCAGAGTGGGATTGAGCTGGCTGTGTAAGGTGACGTTGAGAAAATTGGGCTCCATGCGTAAAGTGTACCGCAGTGTACCGCAGCGGAGAACTCTGCATCCCGCGTTGTGGGTGTTGTTAGGCAGCACTTGAAAGGCCCATCGCGCAGAGCGGAACTGTTCGCGTGCCTGGCAGACTGCCGGTCACCGTGGGTGCCAGCAGCTCGGGCGCGCAGACGCAAGCGCGACGCAAAGATAAGGCGTTCCGCGTTAAAATGACAACTCAACTCTCACCAGGCACGCCGCAAAGTCAAATGTCCCTTACGTGGTGGTTCAATGGGAGGGGTGACCTACTGCGGGCCGCCACATGTGCGCAAAAAACATGTGGCAAGCATGTAGAACAAGTGTTTGTGCTCACCTGCCACGTGCGTACTCTGAAAAGCATTAGAAGAGGCAGCGCGGAGCCACAAGCGAGGAATGCAATTCTTGCGAGCGTTGCCTGGTGCATTGGGCCTTATCCTAGCGAATGTGGTGGCTGCGCCAGTAGTAAGGGTTGTGAAACTGGCGGCACTGGCGACGCACCCGCGAGTAAAGCGTTGGCCGGGTGTGGCGCAGGTGCGTGCAGCACGCCTCCTTCCCCACCCTCGCACCTCACTGCTGACGCAGCCAGCGTGCAACCTCGCACCATGACCTTTTTGCTTTTCGCTCAGCATCGTGCTCTCCGTATGTTCGGACCAGCTGGTCGTGGCACTCACTGAGCTCTCGTCGCCAACAGAGCACACTGCAATCCGTTGCGCCAGCACTGTGAAGTAGCCTGCGGAGGGCATGCTGCCCCTGCTACCACTGTCATTGCTGCCACCGCCCTCACATGGCCTGGCTGCTGCCGCTGGCTGGTTGCGCAGGTCCATGCCTTCCTCCCCAGCACTGTTCACAAGGTGCTCAGCCCCATGGCTGACTCCGCTCTGCTGCTGGTGGCGCTGACATCATTTGTGAAGCGCCTGTTCCCAGACGCCTATCGCAGCATGCGGGTCTGGCGCCGCATCCTGCCCATCTTCTCAGTGAGCAGCGCCAGCCTCGGGCCAGCCAGCAAAAACACTGGGCTAGGGTCAGGCTCAGGGTCAGGGCTAGGGCTAGGGCTAGGGCTAGGGCTAGGGCTAGGGCTAGGGCTAGGGCTAGGGCTAGGGCTAGGGCTAGGGTCAGGGCTAGGGTTAACCCCAGGGCTGAGAGCTAAGAGCAGCAGCAGGCGGCACACAGGCAGCGCCCCCTGTCCCCCACCCCCCCTGGCCCACTGGGGGACTGCAGCTCTTGTGTGCTGGTGGTGATGGGTCTGACTGTGACAGAGTGTGGGTCTGAGTGAGTGGCTGAGTGTGTGGCTGAGTGAGTGACTGAGTGTGTGGCTGAGTGTGTGACTGAGTGTGTGGCTGAGTGTGTGACTGAGTGTGTGGCTGAGTGTGTGACTGAGTGTGTGACTAAGTGTGTGGCTGTGCTGGCTGCAGAGCTACATGTGGACCAAGTGGCGTGTGGACTTGTCGCGCCGGCTGTTTGGGCTGAGTCAGCAGAAGGTGGACGCGCGGTGGGCCCGGCGCCATGAGAGGGGCGGGGCCCAGGTGTACGCCATGGTCAACAAGGTGCGGCCAGCAGGGGGCAGGGGGGGCGGGGGGCAGAGGGCACGGGGGGGGGTGAGGGCAGAGGGCAGGGGGGGGGGGTTGGGGCAGAGGGCAGGGGGGGGGGTTGGGGCAGAGGGCAGGGGGGGGGGTTGGGGCAGAGGGCAGGGGGGGGGGGGGGGGCAGAGGGCAGGGGGGTGGGTGGGGCAGAGGGCAGGGGGGTGGGTGGGGCAGAGGGCAGGGGGGTGGGTGGGGCAGAGGGCAGGGGGGTGGGTGGGTGAGGGCCGAGGGCAGGGGGGAGGGGTGAGGGCAGAGGGCAGTGGGGGGTAGGGGGTGAGGTCAGAGGGCAGGGGGGAGGTCAGGTGCGGGACAAGGGCTGGGTTTAGGGTCTCTGCAGGGGGTGCCAGACCCAGCCCTTGCCCTTATTCCCCCCAGCTCTTCCCCCAGCTCTCTGGCTGCCAAGACAAGCTGACAAAGTTGAATAGCCTGCCTGCTGCAGCCCAGCTTGGCCCCCTCCCCCACCCCTCCCCCCTGCCTCCTGCTGACCCGGCACCAGGTGCAAGGCCCCTCCCTCCCCTCCCCCCCTGCCTCCCGCTGACCCCCCCTTCCAGGTGCAAGGCTACTACGTGAAGAGCGGCCAGATCCTGGCCACCAAGCGCGAGTTCACCCCCGAGGCCTGGGCGCGCCGCCTGGCCAAGCTGTGGGACGACACCCCGGTGCGGCCCTGGAAGAATGTGCGCCGCTCCATCCTCAAGGTGGGACCGGGGGGGTGGGTGGGGCACGGAGGGGTAGGTCAGCATGAGTGTGGAAGGCGGGATGGGGAGGAGTGGGGGGGGAGGAAGGTGAAAGGCCGGGTGGCCAAGGTGACATGTCCAGGGATGGCAGCAGAGCATCCGGGCGGCGCGATGCGATGTGATCAGCATGCCCCCACCACCACACACACACTGATGGGGTCTCCCAACAGCAGGCCAAGAGCCTGCCCACATGGGGTCGCCAAACCCTGGATGCCCTCCTGCACCACGCACTGCTGCCATCACCCCCCCTCACACCCCCCCACCCCCCATCATCCCCCTTCACACCCCACCCCCCATCACACCCCTTCACACCCCACCCCCCATCACCCCCCTTCACACCCCACCCCCCATCACACCCCCCACCCAGTGGTCTGGCCCTGCTGTTCAGGACCTGGAGGCAACTGAGTTGGCAGCCACGCTGCACACCCGCCGCCCCCTCTCCCCCTCTCCTGTACCCACCTCCTCGGGCCCCCCCAGCAGGGACACACCCCCCACCAGCACCCCCACCCCCCCACCCCTGCCCCTCACCGCCGCTGCTCTTGCCAGACTCAGCATGTCTGAGGACGCGCCTCCAACCTACCCCGTCAACCACCCAACCGACCTGCCAGAACCGCCCTCCACCCTGCCCGCCCCAGCCGCAGACCCTGACCCCGCCCCCACTAGCACTTGGAGCAGCTGGCTGGTGGGGCGGCGGAGCAGCCTGCAGGCAAGCCACCCGGGCACAGCTACCCTTGGGGCAGGGAGGGGCCCCCCAGGCGGCCCCTCCCCCGCCCCCTCCCAGAGCCTCCCTGATGCCAGCACCTGCCTGGTCAGCAGCGAGGCTGGGGCAGGGGGCCAGGGGGCAGGGGGGGAGCTGGGGGGGGCCAGCTGGGCCAGCAGCAGCATGGTGGAGGGGACCAGCTTGGCCCCCTCACCCTCCAAGGAGTGGGTGTCAATACCTGCTGGGCCAGCCACGACTGCCCCCCCGCCTGCCCCCCCGCCTGCCCCCCCTACGGCTGCTGCCAGTGGGCCAGCAGGGGGGGTCCAGACCCAGAAGAGCAGCTGGTGGATGGCTCGTCTGGCTCGCGGCAGCCTCGGCCGGCGGCCCTCAGACGCTGGACCTCTCCCTGCTCCCCCGGCACCCACCCCTGGTGCTGCAGACCCCAGCCATCAGGCAGCTGCTGCCAGCATGACAGGAACGCAAGGTGGGGCAGAGGTCCCCGGGGCAGGGCAAGCTGCAGCTGCTCTTCCCGAGGCCGCCTTCGTCGCCGGTGCAGCTGCTGACGAGCCGCTTGGCAGCGGGGCGGGCGGGGGGGGCCGACCGGGACTCGCCTGCTGGCCCGCTGCCCAGTGGGCTCCTGCTTGGGGGCCCTCGCCGATATTCCTCCAGTTTTGCCGGCCCCTCCACCGCCTCCAGTCCCTTCGCGGGCAACGCGGCCAATGCTGTCGAAGCTGGCTTGGATCGTGGCAGCGGGGGCGGCGGCGGCGGGGGGCGTACCTGGGGCATGGGCAAGCGCCACAGCCTCAGCCTGCTCCCTACCCACAGCGAGTCAGGCCACTCGCAGGGCCAGGGTGAGGAGGGGGAGGGCAGCCTGGCCGGCAGCCAAAGTCCCTACCGCTCCTCTTTCTTCAGCCCCTCCAAGCCACGCCACTCTATTGGCCGGGCACCGGGCCCTGACAGCGGCAGCGTCGGCGTGTTCACCGTGTCGCCGTCCGCGCTTCCCGTCCTCGCGGAGCGGAGAAGTTTGAGCGAGGCGGTGCGCAGCTGCAGCGCGCAGGTCAGCTGCGTTTCGGTGGCCGACACCGCAGCGTCTGTTTCTGGCAGCCTGCCTGCCCCGATTCTTGAGAGCGACCCTGGCGGAGTGGTGGGGGTGGGCGCGGCAGCAGGTGGCAGCGGGTCAGGGAGTGATGGAGGGGAGGGTGGGCGGCGCAAGGGGAGGGGTGGGGGGCGGAAAGGGAAGGGCAAGGGCAAGGGTGCAGGGGACCTTGTTCAGCAGTGGTTTGAAGAGCTGGACCCCGTACCCCTGGCCTCTG
This sequence comes from Haematococcus lacustris, assembly GCA_030144725.1. NCBI lineage: Eukaryota > Viridiplantae > Chlorophyta > Chlorophyceae > Chlamydomonadales > Haematococcaceae > Haematococcus > Haematococcus lacustris. The sequence continues at coordinate 17,747,110 of JASKMD010000008.1, read as the reverse complement.
CCTCCATAGCCCAGGTGGGGCGCCGCCACAAGGCGCTGGCCACCTTCCCCCACCTTCCCCCACCTCCCTCCACCTCCCCTCCACCTCCCCTCCACCCCCTCCACCCCCCTCCACCTCCCTCCATCTCCCTATAAACCCCCTCCACCCCCTCCACCCCCTTCCACCCCCTCCACCCCCCTCCACCTCCCTCCATCTCCCTATACACCCCCTCCACCCCCCTCCACCTCCCTCCATCTCCCTATAAACCCCCTCCACCCCCTCCACCCCCTTCCACCCCCTCCACCCCCCTCCACCTCCCTCCATCTCCCTATACACCCCCTCCACCCCCCTCCACCCCCCTCCACCCCCCTCCACCTCCCCACTGCTCCCCCTGTGCCGCCGTGCAGGTGCATGCTGGCAGGCTGTCCCCAGCCCTGCTGCAGCTGCTGGGGGATGCGTGGCCACACAAGCCAGATGTAGGTGGCGCCCACTGTCCTGCCTGTCCTGCCCTGCCCGCATGCCCTGCACTGCATGCCCACGCACCCACCCACGCACCCACCCACCCACTCACCCACCCACCCACCCAGCTGCCCGACCCCTCCCAGGTGGTGGTCAAGGTGCAGCACCAGGACGTGCAGAAGCTGATGGGGGCGGACCTGCGCAACATGGGGCGCATCGCCGCCTTCCTTAATCACGTGCTGCCCTTTGACGCCGTCCCGTGAGTCCCTGCCTGCCGCCTTGACTTCCTCCTGCTGCTGCCATTGACCATGTTTAGGGACCTTGTCAGCTGCATGTCAGCCACAGCCCCCAGGCCGCCACACCCCTGTTACAGTCCCGTGACTTTACCCTGCTTCCCTAGCCCAAGACTTTCCCCTCCCTCCCTTGCCCTGCCCCTCACACCCTGCCCCTCACACCCTGCCCCTCACACCCTGCCCCTCACACCCTGCCCCTCACACCCTGCCCCTCACACCCTGCCCCTCACACCCTGCCCCTCACACCCTGCCCCTCACACCCTGACAGCTCGCAAGCCACACTGTGCTCCAGCACTGGCGCACCCTTTACACCTCCCTTCACATACCTCCCCTGCCCTCAACCTCTGACCTCATGACCTCCCCCTCTACCCCTGACAGGCCTTACACCTCTACCCCTGCCCGCATCCTGCTCCCGAATTGCCTGCCTGCGTGCTCACCCTCCCCTCCCTCCCCTCCCCTCCCCTGCAGCACCGTGAAGGAGATGCAAGCCGCCGTGCCCAAAGAGTTTGACTTCAGGTCAGTGGCAGAGGGAGGTCAGGGTCAGGGGCAGCTGGTGGGGGCGGAGCTGCAGATTCCAGGACACGGACCCAGAGGCTGCTACCAACCTGGGGTCAGGGTCAGCTTCAATGGCTGTTGCGGCGCGCATGAATGTGTCGTTGTTACATGTCAGGCGAGAGCTGTAAACAACCACAGGTATGTTAGGCAAAGGCTACGGCATCAGGTTGAGAAAAGCACCAAGCGCCATCTGGGGCGCCACTTGCGACAATGCCACATCGCCAGGGTCTTACCTAGCCCAGCTCGCACAGCCTCGAGTCCTCGAGTCATTCGGGAGGATTCTATACCCTGGACCCTCTGCCTGCCTCTGACCCCTCAAGCTGCCCAGGCTGCCCTGCCAGCTGCACTGGGCGGGTGCCTGCCATGACTTGCTCGGCCCTGGCTGCGTCAGGGCCTTGACTTACTCCTGCTTACTCAGCCGTGCCTGCCGCCCGCCACCCTGCTGCTCGCCCCTTCGCTGCTCGCCCCTTGCTTCTCTTTAGCAGCTGTACACCCCAGCTGCCCTCCCCTCCCCTGCAAACAGTTCTGAATCAACGCTGCGGTGCCTCTCTGGCAGCAGCCCGGGCCCAGCACCTGGCTCATGTGGCTTGCCATGTGGCTGCTGCTCTGCAGCCGAGAGGCGCGCATCATGTCGGCCATGGGGCACCGCCTGGCCCGCCTGACCCCCAAGGTGCTGGTCCCCCAGCCGTGCATGCCACTCTGCGGCCCTGGCATCATCGTCATGCAGCGCATGGAAGGTGCGGGCAGCGTCATCAGCATGAGTCCCCCTCCCTTCCCCACCCCCACTCGCCCTCCCCGCCCCCTCCTCCTCCTCCTCCTCCTCCTCCCTCCTGCCCGCTCACCACACGCACCCTGTCCTGCTGGCTGGCCCCAGGCACTCCCATGACTCAGCTGTTGGCTGCGGCTATGCAAGGCGATGAGGCAGCGCGGGATCTGGCCCGCAAGGGGGTGCTGGCGGTGCTGGAGGTGTTTGGCCACACCCTGCTGGTGAGGGGGCCAGGTGCCCAAGGCTCTTGAGCAGGGGGCGGGAAAAGGACAGAGTTAGAGGCAGTGGAATAGGCAGGGCCAGGGGCAGGGACTGGGGCAAGGGCAGGCCTACATCGCCCAGTTGAGGCTGAGATTGTGAGACTGTGTGTGGTGCAGGTGGACGGCATGGCGCACTGTGACCCGCACCCAGGAAACATCCTGATGCAAGTGAGAGCCTGACCGCACCCTTCTGCCCTCAAGCCCCCGAGGCCCTGGCCCTGCTGCCCTGCTGTTGCTCCTGCACCTGCTTCTGACGCGCTCACCCCAGCTTTGCTGCCCCTGCTGTTGCTGTTGCTGTTGCGCCCCTGAGGCTGCCCCTGACCCAGCATGACACTGCACTGCACTGCGCTGCAGCCCGACGGCCGAGTGGCGCTGCTGGACTTTGGCCAGGTGTCTGCCCTGGGGGCCAAGGAGCGGCGCGGCCTGTGCGCCCTGTTCTCCGCCATAGCCCGGGGCAGCGCTAAGGACGCCCTGGCTGCTGGGGCCCCCTTTGGTCTGGTGCTGGCCCCCTCCCCTTCCTCCCCAACCCCTGCCACAAAACAAAAAAATACCCCCTCTGCACCCTCCTTGTCCGCGGCCTCCGCTGCTGAGCTGGTCTTGAATGCACACGCTAAGAGGCAACAGCAGCAGGGGGGCAGCCCCACCGCCATTGGGTCGACCGTGTTGACCGCGCTGCAGCGGTTGTCGGCAGCAGGAGGGCAGCCAGGGGAGGCCGCCCGCGTGGGCCTGGCTACCCGGCTGCTGCAGCAGGGTGTGGGGGGCCTGGGGCTGGGCCGCGAGGCGGCCGCGGTGCTTTTGTCCATGGTGCCGGACGAGGAGGTGTCGGGCATGAGCTCGCGTGCCGTGCTTACCATGCTGACCATCATGTTCGACACCATGTGAGGCGGCAGGGGTTAGAAGTTAGTGACCCTGACCCTAAGCCTGACCCTAACCCAACAGGGACCCCCCTGGGTACCTTCGGTGGCTTTTGTTTGCCCCATGGACTGATGTGGTGGCGGGGCAGCTGTGAGCCGGTGCGGGTGTGGGTGTGGTAGTGAGCTGGGTACGCTGCATCTAGGCCACCTGACCAGAGCAGCAGGCTGTGTGGCCTGTTGTGCCATGCTGTGTATTCATCATAGTGTGGTGTGCAGGCGGATTGAGCGCATTGATATGACGCAGGGTCAGGGCCAGGCCCAGGGTCAGGGTCAGGTCCAGCGAGGTGTCTGCTGCTGACTGGCTGCTGCTGGCGGGCTTGTGCAGGTATGTGCCTGAGGGGGAGTCCTACTCCTTTGGTGGCAAGGATGTGGTGCCCGGCATTGAGCTGGAATCATTCCCGGCCTGTCTGTACCTGGTCATGCGGTGGGTCTGTGCTGCGTCACTGCCTGCCCACGCCAAGTCAGCAGAGCACCATAGCACAATACCAAGCACGTAGCTCATATGAACTTCGCACGGGCAAGGCTAGTCAATAGAGTCCGACCGCTCACACTCGGACAAGAATACATTGGGGACTGCTAGGAATTCCGTAAACTTTCACGAGCGACATCCGCGATCTTCAGTGACGATGCAGGTCGCTTTGTGACACGGATGAGCTGGTCACCATTGCCCTGTGGCGTGACATGCGTTTGTTCTCGCAGATCCGTCATGATACTCCGCGGCCTCTGCGCCTCGCTTGGCATGCACGACATAAGCGCAGTCCGCATTTGGCAGCAGGCAGCAGCCCTGGGCCTGAACGAAAAGCCAGCCCTGGCGGAAGCACGAGCAGCGGAGAATGCTGCGCTCGACCGCGGCCTGAAGGTGCATGGCGTATGATACGTGCGGCACAAAGAGGCTCATGAACCAATGCGTGCCGCAAGTCCACCACATCGCCATCGCAGCAAGACTATTTGACGGTTCAAGCGGTGATCGTCATCAATGAACCCTTCTGACAAACTTAGTTCGCTGACATTGACTGTCGCGACCTCGAAGTATCAAGGTCGATTTCAGATGGTATAGTAAGAAACTGTGTTTCAGACAAGGACGCGACGCGAAAACATTGTAAGAGCTCTTCTGGTGTCCTTATGTGGAACGAAGTACATTGTTAACGCGACCAGTGTGACGGGCCTCTCATGTAAACTAAACTAATAAACAACATACAAGGCTGCGCAGGAATTGAGGGATGTGTTGGTGCTCAAGCCCAGCTTATTTCAGTGCGGTTTCAATCACTTCAGTGCTGCCCCTTGCCAACGGTTTCACTGAGTAACATTGACTGTGTGATACCTGCATCTTATAACCTAGTAGCATTGCGTTGTCAGTACACCTGGTTTGCTTCCAGGGAGTCCCTTCCAAAGGTCTCGCCTTAGTCTCAAAACATATGCAGAGGTGTTGTTGATAATTAAAGGCTGTGGCATGTGCTACTCATCAGTGATCTTGCATCAGTCATCACGCTCGTCGACCGCCGGGGTCCACTGCTGAACCAACGGCACCATTAGACAAATACCGCTCGTAAACGTAGGTCACATAGGGAGTTGTTAGCAGCCACAGTGGCCAGTCGACATACACGTCAGTAGCATGTCTTCAAGCGTGCGTGGTTCTACACGACCCAGCCACACTGATTCCCGCTGCTCCGTCTCTTCCCCCGCTCATTTTGAGGGTGATCAAATCCAGTACATCGTGTCCCTGATGGCCGGCAGTACCTTGGCAAAATCCCACTTGTAAGACTGACTGCTGGCGCCGCCGCTGAAGCCGCTGCTGGCACTGGCTGTGTCGCTGAATATCTCCTCCTTGCGCAACCAGCAGCGGCCACGGAAGGCCGCGTGGTGCGCATAGTATGCAGGCGGGCAGTAAGAAACCGTCCTATGGGGCAACAGGCACAATGAGCAGCCATTCAGAACGGGCTTGACCATTTCAACATGCACATACGCGAGGCAGCTGTTGCAGAGCAGGTCAAAGTGGCTAGCGTGTGGCATCCACAGTGTGCTGAGTGTTGCTGCCTGCCGTAAACCTACCAGAACCATCTGCCCTTTGCCTGATGAAGCTGGGAGGGCGGGCTGCACCGATGCTGGTGTGTTGCGCTGTGTTGCTAGTTTCAGGGTGGTGACAAGGGATACGAGCATGCGGCCTTGCCTGGTGCAGCGGCAAAAGGTGTGACACAGCCAGTACGTGAGCAGCTGCATGGAGTCGGCCGTGAAGCCAACGTCATCACTCAGCACGCTGTACTTGGCCGCCTTGTTGGTGCCCTGGATGCCTGCACAGCAAGCGTGCCCCAGGCAGCAGCCAGCGAGGTGATGGCAGCAGCAGATCACCATCAGAGGGCAGCAAGTCAGCAGTGCGCTGACAGCCAGTAGTGGGCTACGAGGGTCAGTCAGACAGTTTCATTTACCCCACACACACCAGTGACCTCCTCTACCATCTTCCCCTAATCTCCCCGTTTCCTCCCTCCCACCTCTGCTTCCCCTCTCCTGCTCTGCTCACCAGCATGGCTATTCAGGTAGTAGTCGAATTCACGGGTACTGCAGACCTCCCGGTCAATGACCACTCCTGGCCGCACATTGCCGCTCTTCTGATCGACAGATGCTGCGTCGCCGGGGAAGAAGCGAGTGCCGTGGCGCTTCTGCACCGTCACGAATGTGATCCTGGGCTTGTAGGGCTGCTTGGACACTGTGAACTTGCTGCACGCCTGCACACCACCAGCGCACGCACCGATTCGCAGCCAGATGCCAAGCAGGCATACAGGCAGGTAGTCGCCAGGCAGACTGTGACATGCTGCAGCAGTGGGTGACCTCAAGGGGACCCTAAGGGGATGCAGACTTAGCAACAGCAGGTGTCAGGTGGCTTGGCCTGTGGAGGTCAAGGACGGAGTAGGGAGCCTGGCCCACCTCTTGTATGGCCTTCAGCTCATAGTCCAGCACTTGACTGAATTGGCCCTCGCTCACACCGTCCCTGAACATGAGGATGACGTCCTGGCAGCAGCAGGTGCAGGCGCGCAGTGTGCAGACAGTGAGGTGCGGGCAGCAAGGAAGGTGGCGTTCAGACAGCAAGGTATGGGTAGCATGCCAGCACTTGTCTAGTGTAAGGCAGAGCTGTGTGGTGGTGAGCTATGGGCTGCAGGCGCTGCGGGGTGTGGCTCATGAGCATGATGCATGAGGTATGCCACCCACAGGTAGGCCCTTGTTTGTGGTTCCCCACAAGCCCAACAGCTCAAACACGGCCTTGGCCATGTCCGTCACCATCTCCTTCAGCGGGTCCTGGGCGTAGATGCGGCAGGCGTAGCGCGTGCAGTCCCTGCAGCAAGTATAGGGCATAGCCTGCATGCCTGGTGGGTCTGGTGGGCTGGGGTAGAGGTAGAGGTGCAACACGGCAAGTGTCTGCGACAGGGTAATGGAGAGGGTAGGCCAGGAGGCAACAGGCAAGTGAGGCTTGTGCCATGTCAATGCAAATGGTCAGGGGCCAATGCATTGGTCATGGATATAAGGGTACTTACGGATTAATGCTGCCTACAATGGCTGCCACCGAGGGCATGTCAGGCTGTTTGCTTGGTTCCTTTTCAGTGGTCTCGGTCTTGCCCTGGCCAGGCAGGTTGGTGGGATGCGACACGTCAGCACCCAGGAGCATGACCTTGGGCACCACGCCGGGGGCAGACGGGTTCCTGAGGTCAGAGCGCCAATTGCATGACAACCCTCAGGCCCTCAACATGCAAATGTAGCTCAACTGCACCCCCCCAATACCTCCCATCCATGACGTAGAGCAGAGTTCACAGTCAAGATGAGAAAAGGCGAGTGTGGCCTGTAACCACCCCCATACAACATTCAATATGCATCCAGGCTGTGAATGACCTAGCCAAAAAAGGCTTTGTGCAAATATTCATCCAAAAAAAGAGCTAGGACCCTCAGCTCCGCGGTGTGCTAGTGGTTGCCTTGCGACTTCCACACAGTCTTCTACATGATCGCGCGCTGCTAGCAGCAGCGGACTGCGATCACGAGGCATCATGCTCAAGCACACCGCGCTTCCATCCTCATCGTGGCCCGAGAAGCTTGTCATGTTTGGAAACACTGATCAAGGTGTACGAACTATAGAACAGATCCTGTTCAAGTAAGATCGTGCCCGACGAACAGCAAAACGCAGTATATGTACACATAGTTTGTAGTAACAAGTGCGATGGTGGGTTTGTGCGATTGTCATAAAGCGCTGCAGCGCTAGACACAGCTCGCCGCCAAGGCATCTAGTGGTAGCATAGCAGGCAACCGGATGTGGCATGTACGACATAGCGTGTGTGTGCAAGCCAAGTACTGGCTGAACACCAAGCCATGCTGCACTGGCTGATCGTTGACAAGGGCTGCTAGATGCATCTGCCACTGTGCTGGCCGGAATAGAGGGGCTATGTGCAACTATGTGCATTAGCTCGGCTATACCTGGATGTGACACAGTGTGATGCATGGCCCTCCACCACTCACTTTACAGCAGGGCACCAGATGCCGATGTTGCCGGTGATGGCTGTGTTGTCTCCCCCCAGCTTGGTGTTCACCTTCAAAGCCACACCAGCCATCTTGCGCCCCTGGGCAACACCAGTGACCAGGGCAGCGAGCTGAGCACGATGGGCAGTGCAGGCAGTGCAGGCAAGGGCTGAGCTAGACAGGAGCAAGGGGCCAGGCTGCGCTTGGGTGCGTCACACACAGGGACGTCAAGCCAGCTCCAAGGGTGGGTGGGTAGTGTTGGTTGCAGCAGGAAGAGGGTAGGGGCAGGCCAGCAGATGTGGGTGGCAAGCTGATAGCTGATGGCAACCCAATGCAGTGACAAACCTCTCCTGGTGGCAGTGACCTGTATGCCGCTGCCCTGTAGGTGAGGGGTCAGGGGTGAGGGGTGAGGGGTGAGGGGTGAGGGTCCTACGGGGCCTGCAGGCCGCTGGGTCTGGTCCTGGCCCTCACCATTCCTCCAGGCGGAGCCCCCAGCTTGATGTTTGGCGCCACCAGCACTTGACTCTGCGGCAGCATTTGGGGCAGGGGCAGCAGATGGCTGACCAGCCGTGCTTGCTCCCCTGCCCTCCTGCCCTGCCCATACCTGCACCCCAATGACGCAGTCACAGATGCGCTTCACTTCGGAGTAAACTTGGTTCTCTGCAGCAGCAGCAGACAGCAGCAGCAGGCACCAGACACCGTCAGCAATGCTGTACGCATCTGGATGTGCAGAGTGAGCGAGGTGCTGGAATGGGGTGGCGGTGCCACACAGCATTGTCTCTGGACTATGGATGCCTGATGACCTGGGTGACGGCAAGCAGGCAGGGGGTGTGGATGTGGACCAGCTCAGCTCACCTCGCTCTTCAATGATGAACAGGATCTGTGCAGGCTTGCCAAGCTGAGTCTGGGCCTCCTGCATCGCCCTGCAGACCAGAACAACACAACAATGACCAGGGGGCTGGGCACTCCAGTGACTTGATGCTGTCACCCCAGCCTTCCCATGACCCCAGCCTTCCCATGGCAGGTGCCAGCTGACAGGGCAGGCTGTGCTGTGCTGAAGTGCTGCGCCCCACAAGGCAAGTGTGTGGCAGGCAGGCGGCCGGCTGCGTCCCCAGGCTCTGCCAGGAGCCGCCTGGCGCTGTGGCTTGGCATTGCTGCACAGCTGTTGCTGCCGGGGCTCACGTGCGCAGCGCGTCTTCATCGCTCATGACCCGCGTCTTGAACACCACAGGGGGGAACTTAGGCAGCTGCACTGAGATGCCCTTCTCCTCCAGCGCCATGCGCAGCTCCTGCTCACAGCGTGTGCAGGGCCCACAACACCAAGGTCACACCACCAGAGTCACACCAAGACAGGGTCACACCACCAGGGTCACACCAAGACAGAGGTGCAGGGGCGGCAGGAGGTGGTCATACGTTGAAGGTATGTCCAGCAGCGCTGCTGGTCTCTGTGTTTGCTGCTTGATACTCCTTCCTCTGGCACTCGGCCAGTCTGGCCAGCCCCTACCCCAGCCCCCCCTACCTGCCCCCTGCTTACGCCCCCCCCCTGCCTCGCCTCCCCCCTGCTCTTGCCTCACCTCCAGAAACCCGACCATGGCATGACCAGCCTTGCTCTCAGGTACATAGCACACCACCTGGCAGGGGCAGGGGCACAGGGACACTGACTTATGCAAGTTTGCTCAGCTGACCACCAATGCACGTGATGCGCAGGTCGGCTGCTTTGCCAGGGCCAGGCAACTCCAAGGGTCGGCTGCAGGACAGGCCCATGGCAAGACAGCCCCCTCAGCAGCCACCATGGCAGGTGCCAAAGATGAGAAACTCACTGCAAACGACGAGATGGCCACTGCCTTGAATAGCCGTGTGTTCATGATGTTCCAGTCACCCTGCAGGGGGGAGGCAGGCCAGGTGAGACGGGGCCAGGCAGCACGCAGGCTCTTGTGCTGCAGTGCCATCAGGCGGGCAGCCTGGGAGAACCAAGGATAACACGATGAGCCTGCTGCACACCTTCACACACTGCCCAACCCCCCCCCCCCCTTACCCCTCCCCCTTTCACTCACTCACCCTACCTAAACCCTCACCCACCCACCCCTCCCCTTCCCCTTTCACTCACTCTCCCTACCCAAACTCTTACCCACCCACCCCTCCCCTATCCAACCGTTCACCCTCTTCCCTGCAGTTGGCGGCTAAGGTGCAGTGTGACCAGCTGGCTCCAGGGTCATGGCCCAGGGTCTGCTCCCACCCCCCCTCTACCTCCTCCCCTGCCACCCCCTCCACCTGACACTGCCCAGCAGCCCTGGGTGTGAAGGCTGCCCCCAACTGGCAGTTCACTCCCTGCTCCCCTCCTGCCCCTTTCCCCTGCCTGTCTGACCACCCCACCCTCCCACAGCTCCGCACTGCGCCCTGCTCCTGCTCCTACCGCTGCCCCCTACCCTTTTGCTGCCCCTCCCCCTGCCTGTCCCCCTGCCCCTCCCCCCTGCCCGCTTACCTTCATTCCCGGGTCTACATACTTGCCGCCCCCATACTGCAGGCTGGGCACTGGCAGCACGCGGCCGATGCACTCCACCATCTGCGGTGCAGGCGCCAGGCTCATGCCAAAGCTCTTGACCACCAGGTCGCTCTGCAGCTTGGCCTTCAGGGTCAGGGTGTCCATGATGCGCTTCTTGCGCGCCTCAGGCGGCACGGCGGCCTGACGCAGGATCTCAGTCGTCTCCTCGGGGCCCAGACCACGACCCCCTGGGGGCAGGCAGGGCGGGGGCAGGGGGGCGGGGGCAGGGTCAGGGGGGCAGAGGGTCAGGGTCAGGGTCAGGGTCAGGGTCAGGGTCAGGGTCAGGGTCAGGGTCAGGGTTGTCCTGGCAGGGGGTCAGGGTCAGGGGCCTAGAGAGTCAAGGTGAGGGCCTGAGGCTGGTGCCCTGCCCTGCTGCTCACCAGAGTCCGGCACAATGCGGCAGACCTCAATGGGCAGCCACTCAGGGCGGCTGCGGCTGCCCACGATGACGCAGGGCAGGTTGGGGTAGGTGAGCGTCATGTTGTAGGCCTGCCTGCGCAGTCAGGGGGGCACCACCAAGCTCACACCACCAAGCTCACACCACCAAGCTCACACCACCAAGGTCACACTATCAGGGCGTTGAAGCACTGCCCCAGCCCCAGTCCATGCCCCAGGCCAGAGCAAGCCAAGGGGGGCTGGGGGTGTTGCTGTGAACCTGTGGCTGTGGCTGTGCTGGTCCACATCTAGTGTGGCCAGCCCAGGCAAGGCTGTGCATCAGGCAGTCATCGTCACAGATGCAGCCAGAGAGCTAAACATTCATTGTCATGCAGGGCCATCCCTGGCAGCCAAGGGGGTCCTAGTTTCTGCCCCTTCCCCCACCCTTCAGCAGCTGCTGCTGCCCTAATCTGATCTGACAACATCTGATCCACCCCTGATCTGGTGACGGTTCTGTTCCAATTTTCCCCTGATCTGCCCCCTAGCCTTGCTGCTGCTTCTGCCCATAGCCAGCCATCCTGGCCCTGCCCTGTGCCCGTCACGCACTTGAAGTACTTCACCACAGTGGTCTTGGTTCCGTCCTTCATCTCAAACAGCCCCTTGGCGGCTGACTGCGGCGTGAAGCCACGCACGCGGTGCCGCAGCTTGCCATTAGCGCGGTGATTCACTTGAATCTGTGGTGCCGCAGCAGCCAGGGACGAGGCAGGCAGGCAGGGTTCAGGCCATACACCGGCTGCCCAGCACCCACACAGCCAGTATGACGCACAGCCGGCACTGCCGAGCTCCAATGGGGTTACGCAGCAAGTCAGTGAGACAGAGGGGCCGGGTATGCAGTAGGCAGCAGGCAGTAGGCAGCAGGCAGCAGTGTTTTTTCTTCTGTTTGTCAAGTTTCGAGTTTTTTAGCGCAAAGTGGCAGTAGGCAATAGCGGATCAAGCAAAGCAAAGCGAACTGTCGCATAGGCATGGCTGGGCGCTTTCCCCTACCCTCCCCCACCTACCCTTTCCCATGTACCCTTCCCCCCTCCTCCTCTACCCGCCCCCCCCTCCTGCCCACCGTGACAGCCTTGCGGGAGCAGGCAGCGTTTAGCGCCTCCACCTGCGTGCTGGTCAGCTCCCGCACCGCCAGCATCTCAGTCTTGGTGCGCAGCACCTGCCGCAATCACTGAGACACAGCTCAGGGGGTGATGGCGGACTAGGGGGGAGCGGAGCTGCCAGGCCAGGCCAGGCGTGACCCACTGGGGGTGGCCACTGGAGCTGGAAGGGCTGCTGATGGAGGGTGGAGGGGCACTCAGCTCAATGCCCCACTGCTGCACCTCATCACCTCCTCTCTGCCTGCCTACCCCCTTCCCGCTGCCCTCCTTGCCCCCCCCTCCCTCACCTCCTCCACAAACTTTGTCAAGTCCTCCATGACGGGCATGGCGATGACAGCGGCGTCCATGCTGACGGTGAGCCCGCACTGGGTCAGGTTCAGGCTCTGGGTGTAGCCGTGCCAGGCCTGCAGCCAGGACATGCAGGGGTGGGGTGGGGGGCAGAGGAGGGGGAGGTGGAGGTCGGGGGGGAGGGGAGGGCTGAGGATGAGTAGTGGCAGGGCAGGAGTCTAGCTGGAGCACAGGCAGGGTGAGGGGGCTGAGAAAGGCTGGTCTGCCGCTGCCTGGGTGGCCGGCCAGCTGCTGGCTCCCCTCACGTGGGTCTTCGGCGGGAGGCAGATGCGAGGGGTGGGTAAGTGGGCAAAGCGGCAGATCTGGCGGTGGGCGGTCTCTATGGGTGGGCGGGTTGTAGCGTGAACTGCTCCATCCCCCTCCTTCACAATATATCCCTGCACCACCCTGCCCCCAGCATGCCTGCCCATGGTGTCCAGTCCTGCCCTGCAGCTTGCCGGCTCAAAAGGCAGCCCACCCTGCTGCAGCCCACCCTGCACCTGGACCTGCCCCCGCCCCTACCTCCATCCCAAACCCAATCTTGGACCGGTTCTCAGACGTGTACACGCCGCGCGCCACCATGCGGTTGTTGGGGTCCTGGGTGGCCGTCTGCAGGGCAACCAGGGAGAGGCTGCTGGGCACTGCCTGATGGGGGAAGGGTGGGGACCCCCTGCTGCCGGGCCCTGCACCGGGCACTGTTTGCTGAGGGGCACACTGGCAGGTCGGTAAGGCTCAGCCCAGCAGCCCTGCCCCCACCCTCACACCCTACCTGCCCTTACCTAGGCCACAGTCTGCCTTCCCCCACCTCTGCCTGGCCCCTGCATGGCTCAGTAGGGGCAGGGAGCGGCACAGCAGGGGCTGCCTAGCCCTAGCCCTAGCCCTAGCTCTGTAGGGGCTGACAGAGCTAGGGCTGCATAGCCCTAGCCTGCTGTGAACCGCACCACTGCTGCTCAGCTCTGCCACCCACTCTAATCCATAGTTAGAGCTAGCCCTCTAGCCCTGTACAGCGGAGTGCAGCACCGCCGCTGCTCCCCAATGTAGCTTAGTCTGGCCAGTACAGCTCAGCCCACCAGCCCTTGCCCTAACATCACCTAGCACCGCCTCCTTATCGGCTGCCCACCCTGGCTTCCCTGGCTCGCCCACCACCCCTTGCAACACCCTCACCGCCTCATTCGTGCTACATGCTCATCCCTCAGCCGCAATCTGCCCACCCACCTCAGTCACCCTGCCACCCACCCCACCCACCCACCCACCCACCCACCCACCTGCCTCAGCGCCACATCCAGGGCATGCAAGCTTTCGCGAGGCATCTGCCCCAGCTGCCCGGACCTCACTGCCGCCAGCTGCTCCCCCGCCGGCAGCACCGGGGAGGGCTGGATGGGGCGCACCGCCACCTGCACCCCCACCACAGCCATGCCACACCCCCTGTGTCCACCAGCAACCAACACTGCCATGCGGCCAGGAGCTGGTCAGCCTGAGGGCTAGGGGCCACACACCCTGTGATACAGACACCCACACTGCCAACCAGGAGCTTGCAGCTAGGAGCTGGCCAGACAGCGCCCCTGCGCCTGGGGGCCAGGGTCAGGGCCGGGGCCTGGTGCTCACCACCACAGCAGCTGCCGGCACCCTCTGGCCCCTCCCTTGCTAGCCGTCGCCTCATAGACTGTCTGCCGCCCCCCCTTACACTGCCTTCCTCCTTCCTACCCCGACATTCCCTCCCCTCCTTCTGCCCCACCCTCCCCCCTCCTCACCCCTCCCTCCCCTCCTGCCCACCTCCCCCCCTTGCTCCACCCCCTCCCCTGGCACCGCCGCAGCTAGCCACCCACCCACCTCGTAGGTGGTGGGTGTTGACTTGGCCCCTGCCGGCTTCCTGGCTGCATCCCCTGCAGCCACCCCTGGACCCTCGTCCAGGATGTCCACGGTGTCCACGCTGCCGGTGGGGGGGATGAAGGCCTTGTTGGCGTACAGGATCTTCTGGCCATCTGCAGCCAGGGCGGGCCAAGGCGGGCCACGTCAGGCCAGGTGGGGTCAGGATGGTTGTGGGCGTGGCATGGTGGGAGGTGGAGCCAGGCCCTTGTCGAGTCTGCAGGCTGCGTGTTTGACCTGCAGTGTGAGACCTGTCTTGGCTTTGTGCTGTGGGTCAAGCTCTTTGCTGTTGTGTTTTGTGACAGGCTGAGTGAGACCTGTCTTAGGGCGGTTAAGGGCATGTCATGGTGGAGCATGGCAGCTGCAGGACTGCTCCCTCAGCCAGCACACTGCACAGCTCCTGGTGACGGGGCATACCCTGTATGCCTCAGGTCAGGTCAGGTCAGTCGGGTGAGGTCAGGTCAAGCCCAGCCTGGCCTAGCGCAGTTCGCACCGTATGCCCAGGCCTGCTGCGGCCACCTCTGGCGTGTTGCGAAGGCCTTCATGATGGCAATGCAGCGGTTGCGGTCAGGCATGGGTGGGGGCCCAGTGCTGGGCAGGGGGCCGCCGTACTTGTTGTCTGCAGCACCCAGTGGCCACCCAGGGCAGCACAGCTGGCCAGTGGGGGGCAGGGACGGCATCTCAGCAGCAGCAGCAGCAGCAGCAGACAGGCCAGGGCGTTCCTGTGGGGACAGGCTTGGGCGCTCTGTCTGCTGAGAAGGACTCAGCCTGTGAGCCCGACATGAGGGGCAGACAAGGCAGGGTGGCCTGACATGGCCCAAGCAGGGGATGAGAGCACGGGGTCCACAGGCTGGGAACAGTAGGTCCCTGAAAGCATGACCAGCAGTTGGATCAAGCAGCACCGCAGGTGGGTCGGCATGTGGCCAGACCCACTCCAGACATGAGGCGCAGGGTGGGTCCTGCTTGGGTTGGTGGTGAGTGGGCCAAGGGGGGCGGACGGGTTGGGGCGCGCACACTGCTGGTGCGGGAGCCGAGCGCAGAGGAGGGCAGCCAGGGCAGCTCACCGTCAGGCCGGGGCGCCCTGTGCCGCACCATGGCCACGTCATACTGGTACAAGACCGTGGCGCGCGGGATGTCTGCCACCTGCAGCACATAGCATCACACCACACACCACCACACTTCTTCACCAGTTAGTACCACACACACTGTTCAGCCACAGCCATGCTGGGTGGGTGATCCAACTCCAGCCATACCCGCTGCCGTGCCTGCTTGCCTACCCGTTGCTCTGCCCCCCGGCCTGCGCCGCCTCATCACCATCCCCTCCCCCTGGGCCTGCCTGACCCTAAGCGCTGCTGCTCACCTTGAAGTGGTTGGCCAGCACCTTGACCTTCTGGCCAATCTCCCCCAGACCCGGCCTGGCAGTCAGTCCCTCAGGCTGCAGGCGCACCACACAGCCAGGTGGCTAACTAGCGCGCACTCACCCCACACACTCACATGGCAGGTGCATGCATGCATGAGGGTGAGTGGGGGTGGGGGGTGGACTAGGCTGGGGCTGCTGTGCCGTAGGTGTTGGCCTGTGCCCCCATGCCACCCTGGGCAGACCACGACCCTACCAGTGGGCTGACCACGGCCCACATAGCAGGCCACCCCCCTGCCTGACATGGCTGGGTCTGCTGTGCCCTGCACTGCCAGACATCGCTGCTTCTGCTCATCGCTGCTGCTGCTGTGGGGCTGCAGCCGCACCGTCTTAGTCTCCTTGGTGGTGGGCTGCCTCAGCCCCATCAGCATGGTCTTGATGCTCAGCTCCGCCTCAGCCTGGCTCATACGCCCGCTGGCAGGGGCACTGGAGGCGCGGGGGGGCCCGCCCCCTCCCTGAGGGTACCCGCCTCCACCGCCGCGACCTCCTCCTTGGGGGGGCCCTCCTGGCCCTCGCCCGCCTGCGACCCACCGCACACAAGTGAGGGTTACAAGTGTGGCTGGGTCACATTGCGGGGTGGTGGTACCGACTTAAGGTCCCCTGCGACTGCTATCATTGGCACATGCAGCGCTGAATATGGTGTGAGGTAGAGTAGGTAACACGCTAGGAAGGCTCGGGGCTGGACAAGGCACTGCTGTCAGTGCTCCTAGAACCTGGGATCGAGCCTAGCTGAAGTCTGACAAGGGGCACGCGCTCAATGGCACGAAGCAGCATGGTGTGCGCAGTGATGAGGGCCATTAGAGAACCCATTCAGGTCTCCGTGAAACCCTTCTCGGATCCGTGAAACCTTTTGCCTCGAATGATTTTGAAGTCTCTAGCCCCCCCATTGGACCTGCGAGCCATCAAACTAGCTGCAACTCACCTCCACGGTCCTGGCTCCGGCCACGGCCCTCTCCACCACCACGACCTACGAAGAACCGACGTCGACAGCATTGTCCACGTCTTCTGCCAGTCCCAGCTACTCATTTGTCCAATACCTGATGTTGGGCGCGACATGCCTGCCTACTGCGTAGCGCTGAGTTGCAATGCGTTACCAACTGCTGAATTTGCAAGCGCAGGTGCTGTAGGCCGTGAAAAAGGTCAGAAGTGACCCCATGCAGTCACAAAACATTAGTACCTTCCACCTTTCCACGGACAAATAAGCAACATGCCATCACATCCAGAGCCCACAGGAGCCTGTTGTGGCGCTACCTACAGTGTGGCTCTGCAGTGTGGCTCTTGCTGCTCCGGGTTGTGTGCACTTTTCGTGCGATTAGCCCCCATGTACTTTAAATTTGTTTTGCTTCTTGATTCTTTCGTTTGCGTGTTTCACGCATCTCCACAACTAGCTACGATCTAGAGGTGCCTTTGCCCAACGCCACTCAACTTTTGAGCCCGCGTCACAGGGAAACAGGTTTCACAGCAGGGCACACACCACTATACCCCGCGTCGGCTGCGCGAGCAGCTCAAAGGAATCTACGGCTCCGGAGATGGCGACACCGATGGACTTGCCGATGCCGTCTGGCGACCTGCTGGAGCTGCTTCGAGTTAACGACGGGTCAACGGATCTGCTGGGCTTGGACAACCTTGGATGCCTTCTCGATGACAACTTTGAGGACCTCAGTGAGCGGCCTACAGAATTGTTCTCAAACGGTGCAGTCCCCTCTGACCCCTATGCTGTACACCTTGATGCAGCCTTTCCTGGGGCGCTGTTGGCATCAACCAGTGACAGCGGGGACGCCCAGCAAGGGATGCTGTTGCCGTGGTGAGCCTGTTCGCGTAGGTTTCCACGCTCCAACCACTGCCGAGATGAAGCTGTTGCCTCTTGTTTTGAGCTCAATGCAGGGCATGCTGAGAACACCCCATGCTCCATGACGCACCCTGACATGCAGGACAGCCGTGACCACCAAGACCACCAGCAACCCCAGCTCCATCACTGTCTGTGAGAGTAAGGACACCATGCCAGCCATCAGCGCAGTGAGCCCCGCCCCCTCCACTCCACCCGCCCCCGTCACCTCCACGAGGTCCAGTGTGCGCGGCAACAAGTCCAGCAGCAGTCTGGATGCAGCAGGCGACGGAGCAAGCGGGAGGACAGGACAGCGCAAGAAGCGTACCAGGAACGCAGACCAGATGCAGCAGAACCGGATTGCTCAGCAGAAGTACAGGTGGGCAGGGTCAGCAGGCCAGGGTCAGCAGGCCAGGGTCAGCGGACCAGGGTCAGCAGGCCAGGGCCAGGGGGCCAGAGTCATGGCAGCGTGACGCAGCAGGCTGTGGTCAGGTGCCAGGGACAGGGGTTAGGGGGGCAGGGTGGGGCGGGGCTCTGGGCACTGCCTCCCCCTCCCCCTGTCACCTGGCACCTGACCGCAGCCT
The DNA here is from genome assembly GCA_030144725.1 of Haematococcus lacustris. NCBI lineage: Eukaryota > Viridiplantae > Chlorophyta > Chlorophyceae > Chlamydomonadales > Haematococcaceae > Haematococcus > Haematococcus lacustris. Next base: position 17,729,303 of record JASKMD010000008.1, on the reverse strand, counting down.
GTTAAGCGCCCCTGTGGTCGTGCACACGCACCTAGGCCAACCCAGCTTGTGGGCTGCATGCTGATCATCTGCATGCCGTCCCAGCCGCCTGGGTCTCAGCCGCCTGGTGGACAGCAGTTACTGACTACCTTGCATGCACCTGAGTGCTCTAGCACCACCACCTGTCATGCAGCCACCCCCCCGGTGATGACCATGGTGGCGGTGGTGACCCTCACCCCTGGCCTGCCCCCCCGGGGCTGATCCTCTAACAAATTGTACCCCCAACCCCAACCTCAACACCCCCGCCCCTCTGCCTGATGCCCTGTGCCTCCTCCCTCCTGCCTGGCCCTCACCAGGGAGCGCAAGAAGGCTGAGCATGAGGAGCTGCAGCAGGCGCTGGACCAGCTCACTGCGCAGCTGGCCCTCATGAAGGCCATGGAGGTGCAGGCGGCGGAGCTCAGCGCACAGAACAGCGCCCTGGCCGCCACTGTGGGGGCGCAGGCTGCGCAGATCAGTGGCCTCAGCCTCAAGGTGAGAGAGCAGCAGGGGGAAGGGTGTCGGAGGCGGGATGGGGGGGAGGAGCAGCAGAGGGGAAGGGAGGGCTAGGGAGGGGTGGGGAGCAGCAGAGAGAGGGTGTGGGGAGCAGTAGGTTAAAAGCGGGAAGGGGGCAAGGCACACCCTGACTGTTGTGTATGCCACATGCGGCCTGCCAAATCTAGAGCAACCATCACTTGCTCTATGCCCCCCTGCCCTGTGCCCCCCCTGCCCTGTGGCCCCTGCCCGGCCGGTCAGGTTGAGCAGCAGGACGTAGCGCTCAGCGCAGCCCAGGCCGAGGCGGCCCTGGCCAAGGAGCTGGCCGCCAGCCAGCAGCGCGTCATCTTGGATCAGGGCAACAGGCTGCGGCTGCAGGAGGAGGTGCGTTGCCGCCAGCACAGCAGCTCTGGCCCGGGGCAATGCCGGCGCTGGGGGACCTGGGCAGCAGGCTGGCCTGGCCTGGCTCAGTCTGCTCTGTCTGGCTGCCTCCCTGCCAGGCTCTGCTCCCTGACCTGACCTGTGGAGGCTGAGGTGCCAGCCTGGCTTGCTGCACCAAGGCCACCCACCCTGACAGCCTACTGCTCCTGGCCCCTGCTGCCGCTGCTGCTGCTGCTGCTGGCCCCCTGCTGCTGCTGCTGCTTTGCTGCTGGCCCCCTGGCCCAGCCCGCCTGTGCTGTTGCTATGATGGTGCTTGTGGTGGCCTGCAGGTCATAGAGGCACTGAAGGGGCGGCTGAAGGACCGTGTGGAGGAGGCGTTCAACAGCCGGGACCCCGCCACCCTCTGCCAGCGCATGACAGCGGTGAGTCACAGCGCAACCAGCACTGGGCTCCAGGGAGCTAACAAACAGGTAGGCAGTGGGGCTGGCTGTGGGGGGGCTCCTGGCACCCCCCCGCTTGCCTTCACCCCCCTGCTGGCACCCCCCTGCTGGCCACCCCCTGCTGGCCTTCACCCCCCTGACAGAGGCAGCCGTCAAACATTCAACCCTCCCTCACCAATATGTGAGATCAATATGTGAGATGTGTGACAAGGTGATAGCAGCTGCTGGCCAGGTACACAGCCCCTGGCTGTCGCCTTCAGAGGCCAGCGCCGGGCCTGGTGCTGCAGCAGCAGGTGGTGCCCCCCCACCCCTCCTGACCCATGCCTGCGGGTGCGGTGCAGGCTGTGCGTGCCGCTCTGGCTGGTGCTCGCAACGTGGAGGGGCTGCAGGAGGCGCTGGACAAGCTGCCAGACCCCCTGGTGACCGACATCTGCAGGTGCGGGCAGCACCAGGGGCCAGGGGCCAGGGGAGGCTGGGGGCCAGGTGATGGTGCGGGGAGCTGCCGGCAGCGGCAGGCAGTTTTGCGGGAGCCAGCTAAGGGCTGCAACAGCCAGGCCTGCAACGCCAGGGGGTCAGCTGGGGGCTGCAGAGGGCAGGCCAGCTGTGTCACGCTCCCAGGGCCACCCTAACCCTAACCCTAACCCTAACCCTAACCCTAACCCTAACCCCCAAACCCCTCCCCTTCCCTTCCCTTCCCTTCTCCTCACCTCGCGCCCCTGCCTGTGGCGTGCTCAGGGGCATCCTGTGCGAGGTGAAGCGCACCTGGCCGGAGCTGACAGCGCGCTTCACCGCCCTGGCCCCTACCTGCTCACAGCAGGTCGGCTCAGCCGCGTGCTGACCCGGGCCCCCACACGCCCTGACCCTGCTGGGTCAGCCTGCTGGATGCGGGTGGCAGGCAGGGCGGTGAGGGCCAGCCGCACCCAGCCCCTCACCCCCAGGCACTCCCTCACCTCGCCCCGACCCAGTTCCACCTGGCTGGCCCTACACAGCTACTGTGGGTAGAGGGGTCAGGTCCTAGGTCTGTTGGATTCTCAGCTACCACTGTTTGGGCCAGGTCCATGTGAGATCCATGTGAGGTCCATGTGAGGTCCATGTGAGGTCCATGTGAGGGGGTGTTGAGGGGTGAGGTCGCCCTGGCTGACCCGGCCTGGCTTTACCCAGCTGGCCCTACACAGCCGCCGTGGGTGTAGAGGGTCAGGTCCTAGGCTGCTGTGTGTGACCTAGACGTGTTGGCGTTGGTAGGGCTGCAATTGGGTCCAGGTCCATCTGGTGAGGATGGTGGGAGCGACGCAGGGATGGCGCTGGCTGCTGGCTAGCGATGTCAGTGGAGCAGGGTGGGGCAGTGGCAGGGAAAGGGCGGCGGCAGGTGCACAGCAGCCTGTGCAAGGCAAGGCCGGGAAGGTGGTCAGGCATGATTGCGGAGCATGCACAGCATGACTGATACACAACTCCAGCCGCGTGGGGGTACTTGAAGCCAGCCAGCCAGCCAGATCAAAGCGTGTGGGGGTGAGCTAGCCAGCCAGCGCCATAACGTATGGTTGAGGTGGAATTGGGTGTGGTGTGGCATGTGGTTGCGGCCTAGGGGCCTGATGTGCTGCAGTCTGCCTGATCATATTGTAATCCGCCAAGGACCCAGGCATGTTGCAGCTAGGTACTCTTTGAATGCTGAGTGCCTGGGTTTCAAAGCTGAACGTTGGCCTGTGTTTGATGGCATGTCGTAACACTGCAGGAGGGATGTCAGGAGCAGGGGCTGTGTGCATCGTGGTTTGTTGTATTTTATTGTAAGGCCAGTAGCACCTCGTGGAAGGCAATCAGGGCGTGCAAGCTGTAACGAGGTATATCCCAGTCGTGGAACACGCTCAAGGCTGGATGGCATCCCCGTAATGCAAGCGTTCGCACTAAGGCATCTGTCAGCGCTCAAGTGAAAAAGGAATGGGAGCGACATGCTGACGATAGTTGAGGGGGAGTTGACGTTACAGCCCTACATAACACCGCTGCACTAGCTCAACGCCACCCCTGTAAATGACGATGAGAGGTTTTGTTTGGGCATTTTCAGCATGTGCGACACGGCCGTCCATGCACGTCGCCCGGGTTGTGGTAACGCACTAACCATGCACAAAGCAGGTCTTTAGCACTCCCGCCACAACAGCTGCACCTCCTCCTCGCCGGCGTCCCCCAAGTACCTGACGCGATGCTGTTGCTGGCGAGCGCCGTGGCGCTGGGCCTGGCGCTGGCCGTGCCGCCACTCTTCCTGTCCAGCACTGGTGCGCTGAGCTGGCAGCTCCGTCCGAGAACAAGCCTAGCTCAGTGGGCGCGCGGTCGGGTCGCGCACGCAGGTGCCATCGCCGCGCGGTGGCTGCTCGTGCTGCTTGCCATCCCAGGCTTGGGCTGGCTGTGGGAGAGGCAGCGGCGGTGAGGCAACGTAGTGCTGTGACACATTGAATGCCTCAACAGAATCTAGTCCGCCCCAAACGAAACTTGCCCGCACCAAATCGCTCGCCGTTCCGTCTTCCTTCGGTGTCGCCTCGTATGCTTCATGTCCGGTCAGTCGCTCGCGCTGTTTGCAGGTCAGCGCTGCTCGACCTGCGCAAAATCCCCGGTCCCTGGACCACCGGCCTGCCCCTGTTCGGCAACATGTTCCAGGTCATGCGCCTGGACTACCACCGCCTGCTGCTGCAGTGGGCCAACCAATTTGGAGGCATTTACAGGTGCGGTGCTGGCCACAGGAACAGCCTATGCCCTGGCCCGGGCCCTCTCCTGGGTGGACCCACCTGTCAGGGCCAGTCAACGGATTAGCGGGTGCAAGGCCTGTGAGCCTGCCAGGCTATGGCGGGCACACCAGGGTGCAGCTGCAGCCTCAGAGGTGCAGGCACAGGCGGTACCACAGGGGTAGTGGCCACAGGGGATAGCAGCAGCCAGGGAAGTCATGTTGAGTTTGGTTGGCCACGAGCATGGAGGGGTGGGTGCTGGAGTGCAGGGTGCGGGCGCTGTGGATTGATAGCGTGGTGGTCACTGACCCCAAGCTGCTGGCCACCATCTGTGGTCGCGGCCCAGGGGCCCTGGAGAAGGCCAGCATCATGTACACGCCCATCAACCAGGCAAGCCTCTTCAGTGTGCTGCTGCTCCTGCCGCTGCCGCTGCCATTGCCAACTCAAGTCTGAATGTCCACAAGCACGGGCCGTGTGCCCTGTGTTCACATGATCACCCCGAACTGATCTGGGCGGCAGTTGAGCAGCATCGTCTGAAGATTGTGGAGCGCTGCATGCCCCTGGTGCTGGCCCCTCATGGCAGTGCCCACATGCCGTAGCCCCATGCACAGCAGCCAGACCATAGGCCTTGAGCCCCAGGCGTGCGTATCGCCTGGGGTGCTGCAGATGTGCTCAGTGGCGGGGCACCCTAACCTGGTGTCCGCCAAGACTGACCCCGCATGGCGTGCGGTGCGCAAGGCAGTGGCCACCTCCCTGAGCTTGCAGAACATCAAGAAGAAGTACCCAGTAAGGGGGCGGCAAGGGCGGGCAGGGGCGGGCAGGGGCAGGGGCAGGCAGGGGCGGGCAGGGGCAGGCAGGAGTAGTTTAAGTGCAGGGAAGGTGATTGTGTCCTGCTGCCCCCTGCTGGACCTGCTGTTGCTGACCTTGCCCCTGCTGCCCCTGCCTGCTGCTGCCCCTGCCTGCTGCCAGGTGATGCAGGGCTGTGTGGAAAAGATGGTGCACCAGCTGGCAGAGCTGTCGGACGCATGCGCCGCCACGGGCAACCCGCCCTTGATTGTAGATGTGGACCAAATGGCTGCTCGGGTCACCCTCGACGTCATTGGCCTGGTGTGGTGACGGGCAGCATAAGCACCATGCTTGCCATCTCCAACTTCAATGACAGGCCAGGGACAACGGGGAAGGAGACCCAGTCCTTGTTGGCCTGGCCCTGACACCTACAGGATGAGCGCATGCTCACTCACCACCTGCTGCACTTGCAGTACCTACTTAGATATGCCCACCTGCCACTGCTGACCCTGGTGCTGCTTACCCTGCTGCTGCTGGCTGCATGGCTGCAGACTGGGTTCGGCAAGGACCTCCACAGCTTGGACCAGGGCGCTGATTGCGTGCAGCCAGCCCCTGACGACCACTTGCTGCGCATCCTGCCCCGTTGTTTTGCAGAGGTAGGTTGTGTAGGCCCTCTGCCCCCTGGCCCCAGCCCCCTTCCACACCCTGCCTGCTTGCCATAGCCTGCCTGTCATAGTAAGACCATATAGGGAACAGCAAGCAAGGTAAAGGGTTGCACTAGCATGTACTAGGCTGCTTGCAGGGCTGGGCATACAGACAGGCAGGCAAATACTGACCTCGTACTTGATACAGGGCTGTAGAACAACTGAGCTCGCCCCGGACAGGCCCATAATGCCTTACCCAGCTCCAGCTCGTTCTAGGCCCGTCTCAGCCCAACATGGCTTCGACAAGACAAGCAGTGCATACAAGACTCAGGCATGGCTGCACTGGGTTGCATCTGGCTGCATGGCTCTCTCACCATGAATGCATCAGCTACAAACTGTGGATCACACCAGCGCCTTGAGGATGGCCAGGTGGGCTTGCACCTCTGCAGGTCATCTCCCGCGTTATCAACCCGCTGCGAGCCGTCTTCCCAAGCAGATTTCACTCCGGCAAGAAAGGTGAGGTGTGGGCAGCTAGGTGCAGCCAGGAGGTCCAGCCTTGGCCTGGGTCTGGGTCTCCTGGACCAATGGCGCAATGGTTGCCACCGCCACAGCCCTGACCAGCCCTGACCAGCTGGGCGCAGCACGCTAGGTGGCGCTGCTCGCTGTTTGCTGTGACGCCGTTTCCGTTGCTGTGTGCTGTGACGAAGGCCAGTTAGGTGGTTATCTGCAGCGCCTCCTGCTTTGACTGCCCCGACCTGGTCATGTGCACAGCACATGGCAGCAGCGACAGCCATGTAAAGTCTGATCATGTGCTGGTGTATAGGGGAGGTGGCCTTTTCTATGTTCCGCACCAAGATGAGGGAGCTGCTGTACGACTGCTTGGCACGGCCTGAGCCGCCCTCTCCAGATGACCTGTCCATTGGGGCTCAGCTGTGGCGGCTGTACCACGAACAGGTCCCCGCACCACCCCCCATGCAGCTGCTGCCGCCGCTGCCCAAAGGCACCGCACCTGGTAGGTTTAGCCACAGGCAGCCAGGGCTGTTTGTTTGGCCAGGGCGCTGCAGCTGCTGCCTCTGCTGCTGCCAGGCTCGCTGCTGCTGTACAAGGACGCGAAAACAGGCCTGGCTGGTTCTGACAGAAAACGAAGAATGGGTTTGGGACTAGAAGTGCTGGCGGGACACACGGCCCCTGGGTTGGGGGAAGGGGTGGGGGGGTGGCACCTGCCCCAGTCTGCTGCCGAGGCAGTCTGCATGCGGTCGAGGGTGGTGCGCAACAGAGCCTGACTCAGCCTTATCACCTCCTTTGGCTGTGCTGTCGGTTGCGGTGGTGGTGGTGCAGTGCCCGGCAGTGAGTGGGACTTGCGCGCGGGCGGCGTGTTGCCCCCACCCCCCTCGGCCTTCAAGCGGCTGCGGTGCCGGCTGCACGAACTGTTGGGCATGGTGACGTCCGCAGCCAGCAGCCACTACACAGAGTACACCGAGCAGGCTGGGAAGGATGGCAAGGTCACCAAGGTGCCGCTGCTGCTGAGTGCAGAGCGCCTGTTGAGGTGAGGGGGTCAGGGAGTGTGATGGGTGTTCGAGCAGTGTGAGCAGTTTGAGACCTGAGGTGTTTGCTGCGGGCACTCCAGTCACTTCAGCCTCCAACCCCACTGCTGTCTGGCTTGCGTGCTGCAGCGATTTGGGCATCGTGTTCGTTGCTGGGTTTGAGACCACCGGCCACACAATCAGCTGGACGCTGCTGCACATTGCCACCACTCCCGGTCAGTGGGCTGATCCCAGAACCTTGCGGTATGCTCAGCCTAGCACTGCCGTCAATAGTGGGCGAGTCGCGAGCATGTGGCGAGTGAGTCGCTGAGTCGCGAGTATGCGCACATTGGCCTTACCGCGTGCAGGCGTACAAGAGAAGATCGCGGCCGAGCTGGATAGCCTGGGCCTGCTCGTTCACCCGCCCAAACCGTGCAAGGCCACCACGGCGCCCTCCCCAGCCTCATCTACACCTCGCGTTCTCACGCCAGAGCCGTGTGCTCCTTCCCCGCTGCGCGCAAGCAAGGCATCCAGCTTGGCGGGGCCGGACGATTTCGACGGCTTCGTGCGACGTGACGACGCCGAGGTGCTGGCGAGCGGCAAGGTGTTGCGCCAGCTGACCCCCGTGTTCAACACCGACTCCGCCGCCCCGCCCTATCCCATATTCCCAGACCCCACAGCCCCCTGCCCTGCTCTATGTCCAGCGGCCGCCGGCGAACCTCTGGAGTTTGAGCCAAGCCAGGTTGAGGCTGGCAGTGAGGTGGATAGCGTGCTGAAGACCTTGCCCGAGCCTGATCCGACTGAGAACGAGCCGGGCACAGTCAGTGGTGCTGCCTGGTTGCCCCCTCGAAGCATCGACCTTGACGACCTGCCACGCATGCGCTATTTGAACGCGGTGGTCAAGGAGTCCATGCGGGTGCTGCCGGTGGTGACGCTGATCGGCAAGTCAGTGGAAGGAGTGGTGGGCTGGGGGAGCTGGGCGACATGCTTGCCGAGGCAGCACTAGAGCGGCTGGGATGTAGCCGGAGCTTCAGCCTTAGCAGTATACAGCAGGGCAGGTGGTGCTCACCCCACGGCAAAGTATACCATTGCACACCCCACAGCAGAGTGTAGCTGAAGGATCAAGAGTGGTAATAACACGTAGGAGACAGGGGTCAGGGAATGGCTGCCTGAATGGGCTGCAGCTGGTGCTTTGACCATGCATGGCCACCTTGGTCCATGGCTGCGCAGGCGGTGCACACAATGCACACAGCTGTGGCTGCAGGGCTGATGGAGGCTGTCATTGCATGACTGCTACCCTGCTCCCACTCCCTACTGCACGCTGCTGCCGTGTTCCAGACATGTGTTGTTCACAGCCTGTACTGGGTATGTGTGACGTGTGTGACAGTAGGCTGTGGACAGCTGGTCAAACGTGCATGCCCATGTGCCCATTCTACTGCTCACAACGGTGTGAACCCACCATCATCATACTGCAGGACCTGCGGTGACAAGCCGCTGCAGCTGGGCCCCTACAAGCTGCCCGCCCACACGCCCATTGGAGTGCCTTTGTTTGCCATCCACAACTCGGATGCCAACTGGGAGCGGCCAACCGAGTTCATCCCAGAGCGCTGGGATAAGGTGCGCCTCCCCTCCCTGCCATACAGGCCAACCAGCATGCTGCAAGCCAACCAGCCAGCCAGCCAGCCTACAGGCCAGCCAGCCCTCCTTCACCTCCTTCACCCTACAGCCTGCACCTCATTCACCTCCTTCACCTCCTTCACCCTACGCATCGCTCATGCTTGCTGCGCACTACCCCATGCAGAGCTGACACGTGCAGTGCACACAAGGGTTCTAGTGCACACAGCCAAGGTGCATGCTCAGTGTCGCCTATCCCTCCAAACCTTGCTCAGGGCTATGATCCTGGTACCTGCACTTGTAGAGCTGTCACAATGAGCCACAACCGCATCAGAGCACACACCTCCACCTACCAGGCGCCCCCTGCCAGGTACACTAGGCCCTCTGCCACATGCCTTACCACCTGCTCGCCCAACAGTTCCCTCCCTGCAGGCTTCATGCCCTCCACGCATTGCGTCGCATGTGGCCTCATTGGCCGCTTCCCACGCCGCTGCTGGTGCTGGTGCTGGTGCTGCTGCTGCTGCTGCTGCCACTGCTGTTGCCACTGCTGTTGCCACTGCTGCTGCCACTGCTGCTGCTGCCGCTGCTGGCGCTGCCCTTGCAGGTGCCAGTGGAATCCTTTGTGGTGGGCCAGATGCCGCCTCTAGGGGCCAGTGAAGGATGCGACAAAGACAGCGCCGCCAGCACGCCCGCCAAAGCAGCGGGGGAGCGGTCGGAGGTGCGCTTCATGCCCTTCAGTGATGGTCCACGGTAAGGCTGAATGGCCCGCAGACAAGGTGGAGAAGGGCGCTAGGGGGGCCGCAGTGGCTTGGAGTGGAAGGTGTAGGAGAGGGTGCTGGAGCATGCCTGGTGGAGCACACCTCGTGAAGGAGGGGGCTGTCATTGGGTGCGGAGTAGAGGCAGTGGGGTGTCCAATGTGATAGTCAAATCTGTGTGACATCCACAGCGAGCCTCAGTCTGCAATGCAGTGGGGCAGTAGTTTGCTTCCCTCAATTTGAATAGTGCATTGTGCATGTTCAAGGCTCAATGCATGCTGCCTGACGCTCAATGAAATGCATCCACCTTGTAGTGGTGATGTGTTGCCCCTCCCTCCCTCCCTCCCTCCGCCTGGAATCGTGCAGGAGTTGTGTGGGGCAAACCCTTGGTCGCATTGAGGTGGCGGCGGTGCTGGCGGCACTACTGGGGACCTTCAGGGTGGAGCTGGCGCCCGAGGTGGGCCCACAGGACCCCTCACGCCCAGGCCCTGCACCTCCACCTCGTGCAGCCCCCCTCTCCTGATGGCAGGCCTGACCTGATGCTCGTCATGCTCATGCTCATGCTCAGGCTGCATAGGCTGCGTCACGTGTGTGCAACTGAACATCCCATTTGCTCTTGTTGCGGACCGCAGCATTGCACACTGCGTCACCACAGACCAGCAGCACAGGCCGCACCGCTGCCTGCCCGGCCTGCTCTGCCCTGCCCTGAAGCCACCTAGCAAGCCACACAGTACCTGACCCAGCCCACCAGCTTGCCATGCCGGTAAGGGGGTGGGGCTGCTTGCCGCTGTACCCACGCAGATGGGTGGGCGGGAAGCCATCCAGGCGCGTGAGGCCACCATGATCACGCTGCAGCTGAGGGGAGCCATGGGCATGCGCATGGTTCTGCACCCGCGTTGGCTGCCCTGAAGGGATTTCGGGTGGCAGAGGCCATCAGAGGTTGACACGAGCAACTGAACTTGCCCCTTAGCCACAGCCTCAGGTGGTGGTGTGAACTGCAGCGGGGGCCTACCCCACCAAGCCACAGGTGGGGGATCTGCAGGGCACAGAACCTGACACTGGCCGCTGTATTCTGACCAAGTTGCATTCGTGGTGGCATCACGTGCACAGCAGTGTACTCAGTCACGAGCAAGGTGTTGCGCAGTACTACCTGGTCACTCCCACACTTTTCCTTTCACATGATCACACCTTGTCCCATGCAGCTCCATGCGCCATGCATCAGGTACGCATACATCAAAAATGTTGTAGCATGGCCCTTGTTGCACTTGTTATCTGGCGGTTCCAGCGAGTTGGTGAGTTGCAGTGGGTGCTCTAGCAGTTGGGATCCTTATTTCCTATTTGCAAGTGCCTGCGTGGTTGCAATGTTAGTTTGGTCCTATCAGCAGATGGCAGTAATGCTGTGGGACAAAGTACCGACTTGATGTTATGATGCGAGGCCCAGTCAGGCTAGTAATCCCCACGTGAGAGTAGCTTGGGTGCATCTGGGTGGTCTGGGTGTTTAATACCCAGCCCCGAGTCAGGGCTTGAATCAGTTGGGTTACCAAATAGCGTTGTTGGGATGGTGTGATGCTGTACATGCATGATGCAGTGCAAGGACTGCAAGGGTATGATGGGTTGCAAATTGTTGACCTTTTTCTGAGGTAGAGCAACAGACGTCGGTGTGTGAAAGACATACTGGTATTGTAAGCAACAACATGAACATGGCACTTTGTATTGCCTACAGGTGGCGGGGGCTGTAAATATGACCAGCGCATAGTTCCCCTACTACTAGGAGAAGCATTATCTGTAATCCGAACTGTGGGTACTTACACCTCAAACAGTCGGCACCACTTCCTAATTTCCTACCCCCACCCCCTAACGAGGGTGGGGCGATAGGTGTTGGCACAAAACACACGCTCTGATGTAAGCAACAGCTTAAGCATTGCTCGGTCTCGCAGCTTCTTGAAGCCCACTGCTGGGTACTCCTTGCCCTTGGCAGAAGCCACTCCTCGGTGTTGCCACCTGCACAGCTCCAGTGGGCGCCATGGGGCCTCCCCAATACGCTGGGGGTTGAGGGCTGCGTTGCAGTCCCTGTCCACCCGCTTGCCAATGACCCCAGGGGTGGTCTGGTCCAGCTTTGGGCACCACATGAGCCCCCACACCGGGCCTCGAACCGCTTGCTCCAGGCTGACCGCAACAAGCGGTGCTGCACCTGACCTGCCTGAGGCTTCCAGCCTTCAGGCCTGGTGGGCTTGCTGCGGTCCAGCTCCTCCTCACAGGGCTGGGGGGTGTTCATAGCTGAGCTGACCCTGCAGGTGCGGAGCTCATCCACTGTCACCACCTTGCCTTTCACCCTGTCTGTTGGCCTGCCGCTGATGGGCCTCTCCACCACCTTGCGGCAGGCCTGCAGCACGGCCTTGGCCCCCCACTCACCATGCGTGCCAATGGCAGCATTGCCAAAGAACACCACCAGTTCCTTGCATGTTTCCCACCGCTGATGGGACACCACGGCTGCCTCCTCCTCCAACTGCATGACACACAAGACATACAATGCGCATGACATCCTTGGCAGAACTGGGGGCATGGGCACCTAGCAGGTCACATGTGGGCCAGTCATCAGCATCTGGCCCTGCCCCACCCCCCCTACCCTTGGCACTCCCACCTTGAAGTAGCGCTCCAGGACCTTGTCCTGCACGCCGTACAGCCTCATCTTCTGCTTTGCCCACTTGGGATGCAGGTACTCCCCCCACACTGCATCCCAAGTGGCCAGGGTGACGGCCACATGCCGCTGGATGGCCACCAGCGAGGTGCCTGCTGCGGTGGCTGCTGCCAGGTGCTGCAGCTCGAGCTTGATGTTGTCATTCCACCGCTGAGAGTTGCGGCGAGCCTGGATCAAGCCGCTGTCATGCTACACCACGCCAGCTTGCGCCCTTCATTGCGTTTTGTACCAGACGGCACTCCGCGACTCCCTCGACTGTCGAGACTCTCACTCTCGCGACTAACATTGGAAAGTTATCAATAGGGAGCGGCATGTATCATGATATCTCATGATACGCGTATATGGACTATTAGGCATATCATGATTATCATGATACAGTTTATGATACATCCCAAGTCATCTTGGCGACCCTAGTTCGACTCTTGGTAACCGCAGAATTTCAAGGTTTTCGAAGGATGCAACTCGCTCGTAGCAACAGGTCGCAACTCACGAATACGCTCCATGAACGGGCTGCATTCGCTCTCAATGGGAGTGACAAGGCGCTGCAACTTGAGACATTACAGCCACATTACTGCTACGGCCAGCCTGCTGCTCACACCCACACACGGCATGCTAAGAGTCCTGGGCGGCTGCTAGGCCCAGTGCCACACATGGTTGGCACTTACCACATGGTTGGCACTTACCACATGGTTGACAGTCCTACCCTTGCCCATCACAATTGATGCTTTGCTGCCATGTAACCAACTCACTCGTCAACTTCTCGAAGACATTGGCGTTGACACTGGACTTGCGCAGCTGCCTCCACTTGGCACCATGCACCATGCCCATGATAGGCCCAGTGATTTTGATCACGTCCTTTGCCAGGAGCAGCAGTCCCGCAAACCTGTGTGTTGACAGCCCACAATTTCAAGGGTCATCCCTTCAAATGTGTTGACGTAACCCAGATTCATGTTGCATCAAGCTAGCACACACCGTGTGGGGTTGTTGGGCCGCACAAGGCGTTTGTAGAGCTCCTCTGACTGCTGAAGCTTCAGCTCAGACCGGATAGCCTCACTTTCCTTGACCACCAAGGAGATGCCCTGAAGTAATGGAAGCAACATTGATCATTGAGATAGGAGGTGACGGGTGAGAGGGGAGCATGCAATGCTTACCTGCACATCGGTCAAGACCTCAGCCACAGAGAAGTCAGTGCCGGGTGTGGCTGCCCCGCTCACCACTTGCCCTCCCTCCACCTCCTCCACCTCCTGCAATAACGGGAATGACATTCGTGGTATGGAGGCAAAGCATAGCGTGAAGCCAAAATATAGCATTTAGGCAAGATCACCTGGCTACTAGCATGCTGCACTGTTGCTGCTGCCCTGCTGGCAGGCAGGCAGGCAGGCAGGCAGGCAGGCAGGCAGGCAGGTAGGTAGGTAGGCAGGTAGGCAGGCAAGCAGGCAGGCAAGCAGGTAGGTAGGCAGGTAGGCAGGTAGGTAGGCAGGTAGGCAGGTAGTCCCTGCTGTTGCTGCGCTGTTGCTGCCCTGCTGCTGCTGCCCTGCTGCAGGCAGGCAGACAGGCAGGCAGGCAGGGAGGCAGGCTACATCACCTGCTGCAAAGCTTGTAGCTTGTCGTGCTTGGACAGAATCTTGCACAAGAGGTTTAAGGCGTGAGCAGAGCAGCCAATGGCGATGACGGTAGGAGTGTGTTGTTGCAGCATGCGCATGGCCTTCAGGTTTGGGGCGGTGTTGTCCATGATGAAGCCAAGGCATGTGACCTTCTCCACAGCCAGCTCCTTGCGTAGCTCCTCTACCACTTCCAGGTGCAGGTCCATGATGGCCTCAGCGTCCTTGCGCTTGCCAGACACGTCCACCACCCTCAGGAACAGCACACCGCCATCAGGTTTGAGCACAAGGAAGTTGACGAGGGGTGTGCCACAGCCCGCAAACTTGCTTTTCCAGCCGTCAGACACGATCATAAAGCCTCCCTACACAAGATGGTGTATCAGGGGGTTACTTCGTCAACATGCACAACACATGCACTGCCAGGGGCATAGAGAGGAAGATGGGTATATGGCCTGGGAGGTGGTGGTGTGGTGGGCAGGGAGGGATGGGAAGGGTGGAGCATACACTAACCTCCACAAGCTCACGGAGCTCCTTCATAGTGGCTTGCTTCACCTCCTTGTACAGCTCGTCCAACACCTCAGTGCGATAGTGCTTCTCCTTGAGCACATCCACGCCCAAAAGTTGGAATATGGACTGGAGGTGGACATTGTTCACGAAAGCAAACGGGACCTGCCCAGATACGAGGGCTAAGCCCAGACGACGGCGTATGGCGCGTTGCACAACGGGAGGCTGGGTTGTACCTCGCTCCTCAGGTGGGATGGGACCAAATGTCGGTTCCATAGTGCGCTTGACGACGCCAACGGTGACACCTTTGCACTTGTGTTGGCCCACCGTTTGGCTCATGTTGCCCACGCTGAGAATTTTCGGGCAGCGCTTGCACACAGCAACTACATGGCCTTTACTGTTGCACTGGAACAACCAATCGCCAGCGTGCTTGCTCTTTTGACATCTGCGGAGCACCTCGCTTGATGGCAGCATAACACGGTTAAACATCTGCTCTGGCTCATCGGCGTCAGCCATGACGCCGGTGCACGATACACTGCCCGCCAGAACCCAGTACTGCCCGCCAACTGCCGCCTAACTGCCACCCGAACCTCAGCGCGCACGGTTACGACCAGTGCGCGAGGGACATAGGGTCCCCACAGGCGTCTTGCGCTGCAGAAACAGGGCTTATAATGAAATATAATGATAATATCATGATACATAGTCTATATCATATAATATGATACAGCCCGGGACGCTCCTTAGTTATCAACCTCGTTTGATAATGTTGTGTGTTGAGTCAAACAGGGCCAGCGCCGGACCACACACTATACGACCAAAGCAGCACTGATAGCATGAACTCTTGCATCCAAGAGCAACATCTTGCTAGTGCTCACAAGGGCATGATCAGATGTGAGAATGATGCTCAAGTGTGCTCAAGGGTGCTCAAGTGTGCAACTGTGATCAAGGACCAAGGACCAAGGACCCTTGAGCAATATGACCAGGGGCAGGCTGTGTACAGACTGCTGACACCAGAGGTCCAGGCTGGGCCATGTTGTTAGCTGCACTAACACAAGATGCAATGCCGGGGCGTTACTACTGCCCAGCCTATCATTGGGGAGTACACGTACTATCGTTAGCGCGAAAACTGTGATGAGCATGCTGGGACGTCTGTCTGCACCACCAGCATCACCTGTACGAACATCAGCAGGAACGCGAGGCGATAGAGCCGGAACTCTGTGAATCGGGGGCAAACGTTACACTATGACGAGTCTCAGGCCGTCACCCGTTCCTCAAGCAGGCGGCCCGCCCCCTTCTGCACATGCACTCAAGTATGTGGCGTAGTGGGAAGGCAGCCGTGTTAGACTTCACCCTCACAACCTCCTCAGGGGCGACGCGGAGTTGGTGCCGATGCCCCCCATTGGCTTCAAGTTGGACGGCAGGCATTGCTGGGGGCTGGCTTGCACTAGGCGACCGCTGCCCCCTGCCTGCATGGCTGTTGGCAGGCCCAGCATAGCCGGGTTCACCAGCATCATGCCGGGCGGGGGGCTGGCCGCCCTATGGAAACTCTGACGGTCATGAAAATTGTAGTGCCCACCAGACTCGGTCCAAGCTCTGAGCCTGATTGGGCCTTGTGCCTGATCAGATGCAAAAACCTTGGAAGGGGTGCCCGCAGGGGCTGCCTGGCCCAGGCTGGGTCTAGGGTGAACACCAAGGACCCTGCCGCCCTCGTCCCGCGGCTCCTGGGCGTCCCTTTGCTCGTCCGGGAGCCCGCCTTCCTGCGGCAGGCCTCGCAACCTTTCCAAGAGCTGCGTCATGTCTGTAGGTGAGCCACCTGAGGTGACTCGGTGGACTGCCGGCAGTCTTGCGCTCTGCGTGGACTTGGTGATGTGTGGCTGTGAGCGGGCGTCAGCGTCTCGCGCGGCTTGGTCGCCCTGCAAAGTGCTCCGCGCTTCTCTGCTGAGGCTACTGAGACGGTCACCAACGGCCTGATGTAAGAGTGTGAATCCGAGGTGGTCCGAGACACGGCGCCTCTCAGGCGTGGCCTCCGCAGCTCCACCACTTCGCATCGTAAACTCTTCCGCGATTCCCAGACCTTCGCTTGTTTCAATAGCGGAGTGAGGTCTAGCCGCTGCCTGGGGGTCCAGCAAGCTCGCGCTGGCACCCGGGGTGGCGGTAGTGGGGCGGGCCCGTAGCCTGGCATTGGCACGTTGAGCGGCCACACGCAGCTCGTCCGCTTTCAGCGAAGCCTCACGGGCTCGTTCCTCCAACATCTTTGCGGCGACCATCTGCAGGCACCAGGGCAGGATACGAGGCAGGCAGGAGCTCTAGCAGGAGCCTCTACAAGCCAAGGTCGAGTATCAACCCTGGCTATGCCTCGACATTGCTCAGCTGAAATGTCCAGGAACACGTGTCTCCCGTCTCATGCAACGTTGTACCCTCCACCGCCTCCATCACTCGCACACCTGGTCCACCTTCTCACGCGCGCTGAGGTCTTTGCCGCCCACGCGCGGAGGGCTTGCTTCCCGCCCATCAGGCTTCACCACCGGGGCCAGGCTGCCACCAGCTGGTTGACCCTGCGTGGAGCTGGCTGTACGGCTGCACCCAGCGCTCTGTCCTGCGAGGGCGCTCAGTCGCTCCTCAAGCTCCGCGAGGCGCGCCCGCAGCTGCTCCATCACCAGAACCACAGCTGCGGTCAGGTTGTCAACCTGTGGGGCACAGCAAGGCAACAGGATGAGTGGCGATGAAATGGCGGACAAAAGAGTAGAAGGATATATGTATCGTGGAGTAGTGTATGAGGGTGGCGCCATGACTCCGCGACAGCCCTGAGTGCATGCACATCACAAACACATGCACCTAACAAACACATTCACACTAGGTGCCGGCTGGGGCTGCCAGATGGGGCTGCTGGCTGGTGTGGGTCGGCTATGGGATGGTGGCTGTGAGCTAGCCATGACACGACAAGGCAACCTGGCTTGCAAGCGACCCCAGCCTCACGTCATGCCTGATCCTGCCTGACGTGGCCCAGTGCTTGCAGGGGGCGGCATTCACCTTGGCCCCCTGCATGTCCACCTTGCGCCGCACCTCCGCGATGGCTTGTGCGGGCGCTTTGGACTGCTTGCTGCTACCCTCGCGCCTCATATCCTCGACCTGCACCCACCAAGGCCCCAGGCGAGGGAGGGAGGGAGGGCCTGAAGCGTGGCAGGGGTGATGGCGTCAAGCTGGAGGTTGCATTGCCCACGCCACCCTGAGCTCGCATCTTCTCTTCCCTCCCCTCCTCAGCGCTCCCCTCCCCTCCCCTGCTCGCACGTATCCTGCTCTCCCCTGATTGCACGCATCCTGCCATGGCCTGCTGCTAAAATACAAAGCAAGGTGGGTAGCCTGGCCAGCACCTGCTGCAAATGCAGGCGGAGCTCGTTGAAGTCCATATCCTGGTGGTTGGCGTCGCTGACCCTGCGGCTGGGAAGCGGCGAGGGCAGCCTGCTTGGACCTGTGCGGCAGCACAGGGCAGCACAGAGCTGAGCTTGGGGAAGGATACCACCTCGTGGGCAGCGTGCAGCCGCACTGTGAAGCACGCATGGAGCAGGGGAGGGGGTTGGAGCAGGGGATGGAGGCGGGGCTATGTTGAGACAGCTCGCACCTTGCGACTTGATGTCGTCTATCTCAGCCCGCAGCTCCTGCACCTGCAGACGAGCCTCGAGACCCACCTGCGCGTGCCACGGCGTGTCAGCAACAGCAGGGCGCAGCCACATCATGGGACACACAGCTCCAGGGGCCACGCACGGCTGCAAGCCACAGTTCAGCAGGAAAGCAACCAGACCTGTGTCCGCAGTAGAAAGTACTATGTCCATGCAGCAAGAGGCGTAGGGAGCCACCTAGCGATCAGAGGTGCAGATGCCAGCTGCCAGCGTGTTAAGTGCCCACAGCCACACTCTGGCACCCATGTGACAAAGCGTGTCCGGGGGAGCTAGGAGTAGTGAGGGTCCACAAGAGGAGCCATACAGCGCAGCCCAGGGCCATACAAGAGGAGGCTGAACCCTAACCCTTAACCTAAACCTAACCCATACAAGAGGAGGCTGAACCCTAACCCTAACCCTAACCCTAACCCATACAAGAGGAGGCTGAACCCATGAAGGTGGTCATAGGAGTGCACGAGCCAGCCAGCCTTCTCTCTGCCTCCAATGTGAGGGGAATGCGCTTGCGCTAACCGCTGGTGTGTGTGGCCCAAGGCCTGACATAGTGGCCATTGCAGGTCTACTGAGCCGGCCTACTGTGCCCTGCATTAGCGACTTGTTTGTGTTTGGCAGGTAGCCCATTGGTGGGCAAATCCTGGGGCTTTGTGCCACGGTGTATGTGTGTGAGTGTTAGGAAGCTGAACCAAGGCACTGAAGGAAGGGCGTGGGAAGCGCCTGGACAGTCGAGCAGGGTAAGCTGGAACTGGCCCCCTTGATGCCGCAATGGCTAAGGGTAGTTGCGGAGGGTGAGGCTGGTGGGGCTGAGGTGGCATCGCTGGACTCCTGCTCTTGCTCCTCAGCCACGTAAGTAGCCAGGTGATGGGCTACTCATGGGCGAGCGACAGGTGCCATGTGTTGCATAGTGTTGGGCAGCTAGTGCACGCGGTGCCTTTGACAGCGCATGGATGGCTGGCCGAGGAATGTGTGATGAAGGTATGATCGGTCAAGAAGACAGAAGGCCAGGAGGCCATCTCCAGCACGCTTCCCTAAGCCCGCCTTAGACAGTGTCTTGCCCATGAATCCACCCTGGTCTTCGCACACTATGTCTTTCCCCCGTAGGGCAACGAGGCCTCCCAGTCAGGGCTACCCTGCAGGCTGAGTAGGTTGAGTAGGGCCGCTGGTGAACAAGACAGTAAGATGCATCGCATACACCCACATGAGATTGAGGTGACCTGATATGCCGTGAGCCTCTTCAGCTCTTGGACCCGGCTGCACAGCGGCCTCGTGGCAGCAGTCATCCCTGCCGCTGACAGACCCAGGCATCACCCTGCACCCTGCCCACCTTGGCCATGACACGCACGATGGACTCTTCCGCCAGGGGCGTGGAGTCGCACCGGGAACCCAGCTCTTCACCGCCCCTCACCACGCCCATCTCCACGTCCTGCAGCAGCAGCAGCGGCAACGGAGGCTGTTGGCGGGGAGGGGCCCGGTGATGCTGGTGTGGAAGAGGTGGGGCTCGAGGTACGCAAGTGCTGAATTGCACTGGCTCAGCACCTGCCCAGGCTGGGGCTGTGGCTGGGGGCTCTGGCGTGGATCGTGGCTCGTGGCAGGGGTATACACGAGGTGGCTGGTCAGTGGGTGACCGAGTATAGGGGGATCAATTGCGGCCCAGCGAGTAGGGAGGTGCGGGCGGTGTGAGCGTTGTCGCGGTACATCATGGCACGACACCGCCCAGCCCACAGGCCAGGCCTCCCCTCACTGGCCCTCACTGGCACACCTTGATCCGCGCAGAGACCTCCTCTGCCACAGCCCCCAGCGCCCGCATCATCTCCTCGCGCGGAACTGCTCCATGAGGCCCCTTGTCGTGCAAGTCATCCAGCCCAGCTGCTAGGGACTTGCCTTGCTGGGTCAGCTGTGCCAGGGCCTTACCCAGGTCCGCAACACCGGCCATCGCCTGGTGCACATGCTTCCTCACCTCATTGATATCAGCCACCGCAGAAGCAAGAGTCAGCACTAGGGCACGAGCCTGTAGGCCGCCAGGCCCTGCCTCCCCCTCGAGCGCCGTGAGGCCATTGAACATCTGAGATATTGACAGGAGGTGAGTGCTCGCTGTTGCCAGCCCTGTGGCCAGCTCTGCCCCAGCTGTGGGTGGTAAGTTGCTGGGGCAGCTACCGGCGGGCAAGTCAGGTTCTTCACTGGGCGCGGGCGCTGTTGGGTCCTGACCGGGCTCTGCCCTAGAACCTGGTGGGAGGCTGGGGTGGTTAGGTCCAGTCATGCTGCCCGCGGGCTGCAGCTGAGCCGCTGTGATGCCGCTTGAGCCGGGTGGCACGGAGAGGGTGCCAGGCAGCAGGGTGAGTCCCAGGTCAAGGCTGTGGGCCACACCCTTTGAGCCGCATGTGTCCGCCTTTGACTGGTACTCCCGGGTAGCCATGCCAGCCGCAAAGGAGGGGACGAGGTCGGCCAGTCTTGGCGGTGACTGTGGGGCCAGGTGCAGGGCAGGCGCGGCTGAGCTGGGCTGGAACGCGAACGACGGTCCTGACAAGCTGACGCGACCCAGGCTGGCTGCTAGGTCCAAAGCGATGGATTCACACGACGCACCTGTGGGCCGCAACCCAGCCGTGCTGCGAGGCAACGGTGCCATTGAGTGCCGAATCTGCTCGGCATGCGCTTGTAGCGCCAGCACCGCTACCCTCAGCTGCTCGACCACAATGACTTGCTGCTCGGCACCCGACCTCACGCCTGCGAGGTCTTCCTTCATCAGCACGGTGTCAGCCTGCAGCTGCCTGGTGTCTTTTTCGACCTGCTGCACGCCGCTGCCCAGCTGCTCCAACTGCCCTGACAGCTGCTGGACCTGCGCAGTGCCGTGCCGCAAATCCCTCTGCAGCTGCTCGACAGTGCCCCTGAGGACGTCAAGGTCCGAGCTCCCGCTGCCGGCCACCTGATGCGCGCCATGCTCATGGCAGTCCGAGGTTGCATCAGCGGTCACCCGGCCTGGTTTTTGCAGCACGACAGTCGTGTCTGACTCCCAGGCAGCACCTGCGGCATCCTCCACGCTGCGGCCACCTGCCATGCCTGCGGCCCCTTCTGCCCGTAGTCCCCTCTCCTGCACCTGGCTTGCCAGCGCCTGCTGCAGTTCAACCACTGCCGCTGCCAGCGCTGCATCCTGCACCTCAGCCCTGGCCTGCAGCTCCCCTGCCTGCTGCTTCAGCTCCAGGAGCTGCGCCTGGACAGCCACTAGGGCATTGGCAGTTCTGTCAGCCTGGCCTTTCGCACCCAACAGCTGCGACTGTACCGCGTCTCGAGCCTCAACTGCCTGTGACTCCATACCATGCAGCTTGGCCGAGAATGCCGCCTGGGCAGCTGCACCTTGTGCGACCTGGGCCTTCACCGTGACCAGCTCAGTTGCCAGGTCTGGGGAGGGCATGGGGGCAGCCAAGGGGGGCGTAGCACGCAAATCAGCAACAGCGGCAACCTGGGCACTGACAGCAGCCTGCAGGTCTTGCAGCGCCACATCGCTCATGCCACCACCATGGGCCGGCTGCTGGGGTTGGGCTGGCTGCTGCCGCTGTGCTGGCTGCGTCGGCGTGCCTGCTGCTGACGGCAGCTCCCCGGCCTGTTGCAGGTGGTGGTCAGGCTGGGCAGCCAGTTGCTGCAAGGCCCTCAGCGCACTCTGCAGCCCGGCCACCTCCTCCTCTAAAGCCTCCACCCTGGCTGTTGTCCCCGGCAATTCAGGCCACTCGCCTGCTCGCTGCCCACCGTGCTGCTCATCGTGCTGCGCCCCTGCCTGCTGGCCCCCCGCCGGCTGCACCCCTCCACACAGCCCACCCTCCTGCTGGACCTCTGCCTGCTGCCGCATGACCAGCCCCTCCACCCCGACCACCCTCCCCTCCAATGCCAACACACAGTCTGCTAGCACCTTCATCCTGCACTGCACGGCTGACAGCTCTGTCTGCGTCGCAGACGTCGACTCAACCTGCCTGCTTGCGGCAGCAGCACCACCCTCAAGCAATGCGGCTGCACTCCCACAGAACTGGGGAGGGGCGGAGCAGAGGGCTGCTCCCTCAAAATGGGTAAGGCTGGCCACAAGCTGCGGCTGCTGGGGAATGCCCAGGTGTGCCTCCAGCACATGCAACCGCTGTAACAACGCCTGAACCCACGCCTGTGGCTGTGTGCAGGAAGGGAGCCTGGCAGATGGAGTAGGCCCTGAGTCGTTCTCGACACTCAGCTCAGGTGCTCGAGGACTCGAGCAGCCATCATGCGACTGTCTGGGTGGCGTCGGTTTGTTTGCTCGGGATAGGGGCAGGTGCGTGGAGGCAGCCGCCAGGCTCACAGTGCGGCCTAGGCTGGCCGTGTCGGTGAGCGACAGGCTAGACGGGGTCGAGACAAGGCCCAAACCTGGCTGTGCCGGGTTGCCATCCGCGCAGCACTGGGCAGGGGTAAGCAGGGCAGAGCAGGCCAGTGGCACCTGGGGTTCGGAGGGAGGGTCAGAGGTAACCGTCTGGGTGGCAGAGGGCGGGTGGCTCGTGTCAGCACTGGGCATGTACCTAGACAGGGTGTTGTGGGAACCCGCAATGGCGTCAGTGCCAGATACGGAGCGCGAGCGGGCTCGAGGGCGCGGGAGCAGCGGCGAGGAGGGGGGTGGAAGACCCCGCAGCTCCATGACGTCTGTCCCTGACCCAGGGCGCAGGGGGGGCCGCTGGCTGCATGGGAGCTGAGGAGGGGATGTGCGGCCCTCTTGCAGCAGCTGTCCCAGGTGCAAGCCTCTGGCCATCGGTGCACACATGGCCAGATCACATTGTATCGGCAGAGGGTCAAGCTGGCTCCTTACACCGGCATGAAGTGGGTGCGTAGACGGCACCAGCTGCTCCTCCTGCCTCAGCTCCTGCTGCAGTGGCTGCGGGTAGCCGGCTGGTGCTCGCGGTTCAGGGCCGCACAGGGCTTGTGACGGCTTTGCAGGTGCTGCTGAGGTGCAGTCCGCCTGGGTCAGCCCCTCTGGGGTCAGCTTGCTGTGTCGAAGAACGGGATTGTGAGAGGGGCTGAGCTCCACGAGGGGAGCAGCTGCAGGGCTGTTCGTGGACCCGGCTGCCGGCTTCACTGGGGGACTGGAGGCTGCCTTAGGCTGTTTGCTTGACTGACCCCAGGCACGTCCTGGATAGGCAACAGGTGGCTGAACGCCGGCAGTGCCGGGTTTCCTAAACAGGCCCATGGTGGGAGTGGCTGTGGCAGGATGGGCTGCTGCTGCTGCGCCTGCAGGGGGACTGTGCCTGCTGCGTGGCTGCTGGGTGCCAGAGGCGGTGCGATGGGTGACTGGGCCCAGAGGCAGCGAGGATAAGTCTGAGCCTGAGGACGAGCCGTGCAGCTGGTCTTCCGCGGTGTCGTACTCTGCCCCACCGGCGTTGCTGGCCTGCCCTGAGGGTGCAGGGGGGGGACTAGCCTGGACTTGGAGCTCGGCAGACCCCTGGGTGCTCCAAGGCCGCTGCGGGGCAGGGTGCGGGGCAGGGTGCGGGGCAGGGTGCGGGGCAGGGTGCGGGGCAGGGTGCGGGGCAGGGTGCGGGGCAGCTTGACATAGTGTTAAGGGGCAGGGCGCATGGGACCAGTGGCGGTGGTGTGGTGCTAGGGAGGTCCTTGAGACCAGGCAGTGGCACTCAGGCGGCAGCCCTGCCTCTGCCCTCAAGCTGACCTGCTGTTGCCCCGGCTGCACTGCTGACTGGCTGTGTGTTGAGCAGCAGGGCCCAATGACAATGAAGCATGGCCTACAAAAGCCTCTCTCCGTGTCGCTCCCCTGCTGCATCTCCAAGCATCACGTCGTCAGCCACATGCCTCTGTTCAGCCCATGCATGGGCTGCATGGCATGTCCGCCCTGCCCTCTCACCTCACCTCACCGTGACAGCAAGGTCGGCCACTCGGGCATACAGCCTGTCAGGAGGCAGGCCCGCCTCCGCACTCACTGCTGCCATGGCCTGCATGGTTTGCATTGCAGCACGCAACATGCAGCACCTCACATAGTGGCCCTGAGCTCGTCATACCACACTCCTTCTGTGGTGATGCGGCACACAACAGGAAACAGTGCTGGTAAGCAAAGGATTCGAGCCTGTGACCTGTTGGGTCCTGGACCATTGTACAGAGCCCCCAGCACAACAGGGGGTTCTCAGGTGACTTCCTGGTGTGCCACCCCTCATGTGAACCTCGCAACAAGCTGTACAAGGGTGAGCTACTGGGCACCTGCAGAAAGGTTCCAAAGGTCAACGTAGCTGACCCCAGCGGTCGGGAGTTGGAGTGAATGATGCCCAGGGTGGAAGGGGAGATGGGGCCTGCGGGGCAGCAGGGTGCAGGTGGAGACTGTGATGTGGCTGCCTGAGCTGCCATGATTCTTTACCAACTGGCGCCAGCAAGCGCATGTCCGCAACCATTCTCGAAAGCTGCTGCCGCGTCATGGTAAGGGAATGGGGTTGTGCCGTGGAGGTAGATTTGCTAGGGGTGGGCAGAAGTCGGCAATAGTCTGCGTACGCAAGATGCAGCGATTGCCCGAACCTCGAAAGCTTCGTCGTTTCTTCGCCATCACCATTGCCATCGCTTGTCTGCGCTGGTGCCATCATCGGGCTAATGTGGGAAGCGGGGGAGCAAACACACGGTTCTACATGTATGTCACATGCCATGTCATGAAACAGTTTTTGCTCGGGGCAGGGAGCTGGGCAGGGGGCTGGGTGGGGTGGGCCAGGGCTGCAGCCAAGCTGGGCTGCATGGCAGGGGACTGGGCAGGGGGCTGGGTAGGGTAAGGCAGGGCTGCAGTCAGCCAAGTGATCAGGGCAGGGGGCTGGGTAGGGTGGGGCAGGGCTGCAGCCAGGCTGGGCTGCAGGGCAGGGGGCTGGGCAGGGGGCTGGGTAGGGTAAGGCAGGCCTGCAGCCAGCCAGTTGCTCAGGGCAGGGGGCTGGGCAGGGGGGGCCAGGGCTGCAGCCAGATGTATGTATGTCACATGCCATGTCATGAAACAGTACAAGTACATCGGGAGTCTATGAGGCGACATTGTGTAAAACTTTTAATCCCTACAGCCCTCATGCCATTGTATTGGGCCAGGCCTGGATTTGTCACACACACACATGTCACTGTCCACACATGTCCACACACGCTATGTATTGATGTGGCTGCAGGTATCAACCGTATGTTGGCTTAGGCATACGGGCGTATGAAACAGGTACACGTATGAGACAGACACGTATGTCTCTTTACAGCTAATGAGGTACACTCGACTGCAATAGCAATGCTGATTGCATCACATGAGCCGTGAAAGTGGATTGCCTGTGAACAAGAGTATGCATCGGGGCCGGGCTTGAGCGCTCCATGATTATCCTACTTCCCGAAAATGTTGATCTATGCCACACTTTGACGCGCTGCCACTGATGCATTAAGCCGATGTTATGCCGCAGTAGGCCGTGTGCGAGCCATGCTCGATCTCACATCCTGGTCTTTACAATCTTTTGCCGATAGCATTCGGAGCTATCGACAAGAGCTTTTCAGCACCGTATTCTCCGTGGCCTTCATCCACGACGCAGATGAGCAACAGTACCTGGTATGCGGCCTTAGCACAGGGAGCATAAGGTGGGTCCGGCTACCATCCAGGCATGGACGGGTATCTTAACATGCACCGGCATGTCAGTGCTGCTACTCTGCCGTGCCTGCAGGTTGATAAGTCTGCAGGATGCAGTATCAACATGGCTTGCAAGCGGCACACCCGCCACACCACTGCTGGCCTGGTCCGCTCACATTGCTGCAGTCACCTCCCTTCACTGCATAGGCACAGGTGTGCCCCGTGAAACCATGGCCCAGCAGTAGCCCCTGCTGTGCCTCACTGCCTTCCTCCCTGCCCTAGCAGGTGACTCCAGCCAGCTGGTCAGCGGTGGCGACGATGGTGTGCTGCATGTGTGGCGGGTGGCTCAGCTGCTGGCAGCGGCAGCTGACCCAGGCAGCCAGCCCCCCGCCCCTGTGGCCTCCCTGCAGCTGGGTCCCGCCTACACCACCGGGTACCACCTGGCAGGCAGTGGGGCAGCGGGAATCACCGCCGCAGCCCTGGACGCCAGATCCAGCCACCTGGTTGCTGGTGAGTGCGGCAGCCTCACAGCCAGCGAGCCACCAGGATGACCCTGCTCCTGAACCCTAACCCTGCTCCTGGACTGTAGCCGTGACCCTGAAGGGCCGTAGCGCTGGCAGTGGCCTACCCCTGCCCTGCCTCAGCAGCACCTATGTCACTGCGCACACTTTGTGCAATGCAGCAGGCAGGCGCTTCTTGTCAGCGGTGCCGGCCGCAAGCCATGGTGACCACAATGCCTGCTTACAGGAACCACTGACGGTGGCGTGCACTACATTAACCTGGCTGCATTGAGCAGTGGGGGGCACCATGCCGGGCTGCTTCACAGCTGGGGCGGCCACCTGGCGGCAGTGCTGGACGTGGACTGCAGCCCCCACACTGGCCAGGCAGCCTCCGCCTCCGAGGTGGGAAAAGCTGGCAGCGTCAGGTTGGACAGGGGCACATCACTGGCCCTGCCACCAGGCTCCCACTGTCAGCCTCCATGCTGTTCTGCCTGGCCTGAACTTGGCTGTAACTACTCCCCGTAAGTATACCCTGACCCTGACCCTGGCCCTGGCCCTGACCCTGGCCCTGACCCTGACCCTGACCCTGACCCTGACCCTGACTCTGACCCTGACACTGGCCCTGACCCTGACCCTGGCCCTGACCCTGACCCTGGCCCTGACCCTGACCCTGACCCTGAGCCTGACTCTGACCCTGACCCTGACCCTGACCCTGAGCCTGACCCTGACCCTGACCCTGACCCTGACCCTGACCCTGACCCTGACCCTGGCCCTGACCCTGACCCTGGCCCTGACCCTGACCCTGACCCTGACCCTGACTCTGACCCTGACCCTGACCCTGACCCTGACCCTGACCCTGACCCTGACCTTGACCCTGACCCTGACCCTGACCCTGACCCTGACCCTGACCCTGACCCTGACCCTGACCCTGACCCTGACCCTGACCCTGACCCTGACCCTCCCACCATCACCCATTACCAACTGACTCCTGCGCTTGCAGGATGGCAGCGTGCGGCTGTGGGACGTGCGAAGCCCCTCAAAGACCTCCCTCCTGCTGCAGCCCACCCTGGGCAGCGGACTGCGTTCCAGCAGCCCCTGCAGCCTGCCCTCCTCCTGCCATCAGCCACCAGTGACATGCGTGCGCTTTGAGCCCCAGCAGGGCAGCTGGGTGGTGGCTGGTGTGGCTGGCAGGCACAGCAGCAGGCAGCCATGCCTGGGTGCACAGGTCACGCCTGCAGTGCCAGCCCCACCCACCCTAGCGACTGCTCAGTCCCCCGGCACCCGCAGCACTCACAGCGCCCCCTCCTCAGCAGCCCTACCACCAGCAGGGGCAGCTCTGCCGGCAGTGGGGGCTGGGCGAGGTGTGGGGGGCGTCCATGGCAGCTGGGCTGGGCCAGGTTCAGTGCCTGGGCCAGAGATTGCCAAAGCAGGGGCAGGGGCTGGGCAGGGGTGGGAGCAGGGCAAGGGTGGAGGTGGAGGGGCGGGGGTGAAGGCTGAAGGGCCCAGCCTGGTGACGTGGTCGCTGGACATGGGCGTGTGCGCCTTGCAACTGCCTGCGCCGTGCACACCACAGGCAAGATGGGCAGGGGACAAGTGGGGGCAGGGGGACAAGTGGGCAGGGGGACAAGAGGGGCAGGGGCAGGGGCAGGGGCAGGGGCAGGGGCAGGGGCAGGGGCAGGGGCAGGGGCAGGGGCAGGGGCAGGGGCAGGGGCAGGGGCAGGGGCAGGGGCAGGGGCAGGGGCAGGGGCAGGGGCAGGGGCAGGGGCAGGGGCAGGGGCAGGGGCAGGGGCAGGGGCAGGGGCAGGGGCAGGAGAGTCACATCACCAAGAGCAGCAGACTATACCCGGCATGGGCAGTGCTGCAGTACGATCATGCCTACATTGTGCATCATGAAGGTCACTCTGAGGCTCAACAGTGACACCTCAGAACTGTGGCATGCTGCATGGGTCCGCAGGCATTGGCGTTGCAGCCTGGGGAGGTGGTGATGGTGGGTACAGCTCCCTTCCTCTACAGGTGAGGTGTGGCAGAATGCATGGTCGCACAGTAGAGCTGTTTGTTGCTTGCTCATCGTGACAATCAAACATGGATAGGTGGTGTGCCATCTAGAATGAGGCCATTTTCACGTATGCTGAAGGCACTCATTGTTAGCACAAAGGGTGTTGTTGCCTATGTTGGTATTGTGCAGGTTCAGCTTTACAGGTGAGATGAGGTCTGCTACAAGACTATCATCTGGCGCGCAATCGGCGTTTTGTTTGGCAGTATTAGGAGATACATTGTGTAGTGGCAATGATCCGTTGTTGGGAAGTAGAAAGAAAAAGAACAACGGCGGCAGACGTATCGCGGCAGGTGCAATTGCATGCGGAGCTGTGGGTGGATGTGTGGACGTCATATCGCGATACAGCACGCGACTGGCATGCATAATTCCTTTGAACCACGAGGAGTGAGGATATCACGACTGTTACAACGAATGGATAAGGCAACAACATCCCTCGTACAACTCAAGTTTATTCCTAGGCCACATGCTTAACAATGTCATGCTACATACTGGCATCACAGGACGCCTGAGCTTAACAGTGCGTCCAGGTTAGCCATGCTCCACATTGTGGCTGCTTTCACTCCCTGTCCTCCTTGCCCTGGTTTTGCTGCTGGCTCATCTCACTGTAAGCCTGCAAAGCAGTACAGTTGACGCAGGTTATCGTACTCACATCATTGGCATAAGATTCACTCATTCTTGGCACCTGCTCTACTCAAGCTGGTGAAGCTGGTCGTCAGGGTCACTACATACATAGGCTCACACGGATACTTGCTCATAGATTGGTCAACAGCCCACGATGGATTCATTCTATCCACTGTGCCCACCTTGTGCGTATCCCCACCGGTTGCCTCGGTCATCTGTTCCTTGCGCTTGTTGCCGCCACTGCAAGCGTGCATGAAGGGTCGACGTGGGACAAACAGTCACACCAAGCGAAGTGATTAACTAGCTCGATATGCAGCTGCACACCCGATGGAGGTCACTACCATGAATCGACCAGCTGCAGATGCTGACGAGGGTGCACCAGCCCAACATACACGTCCGTTCCTCTCTACTCCATCGCGGCACTCACTAGACTCCGCCGACGACCTGCCTCTCGTGCGCGTCGCACTCCTCAAAGCTCTTACCAAACCTGCGAGGCAATGTTAGCGCCAGAGGTTGGGGCGTGAGATGGCAAGCTGCAGGAAGGTAGACGGACGAGCGCACAACGTGCCAATGTACGCACTTCTCCTGGGCAATCTCGTTCTTGGCGTCCTGCATCGCATTGTGACGACAACAAGGTGAAGTCACAGGGTCCAAATAACCCGCTAGGCCAGTTGCCCTGCAGCTACAGGCCAACAGTGCGCAGATACTCGCAGAGGAAAATGTTGTAGTGAAGCTTACCGCGTCCATGGCGCTTAGTTTTCGTTAGCTTTGCGCGAAGAAGAGCTGCTAATTGGCTAGCAACACACACAGCGGCTGGTGCGGTGCGGCGAGCGTGATATAGTTGATAGGGAAAAAGAGGGATGAGTAACCACGCTACATCACAGGCCTGTTGTGGCAAATTTGCGAACGCTGACGCACCTGCCGGTGGTATGCATGTACGAAAGTTGTTGATGGCTGAAGCAAGCTTAGTAAACAAGGCATCATACGATGGTTCGCCGTGTAGCGAGGCGAAATGCTGCTACCCTCTTCTCCGTCGCACTGACTGCAAACGAGTCTCTGCCGCATCAATATCACATAAATCACGTACGCACACAGAGCTGCATCCGTGATTGCACCAGGTCAGTAAGGCTAACAACCCAAACAACAGAGAAAGCATTGCCAGCCTCCCCCTCCTCCTTGCCTCTTCACCTACTCCCCACCCCCCATCGCCACATACACCCCCATCTCCACCCTAACCCTCATCTTCGACCTGGACCCTCGTTGGTCACCCTACCTCCCCCAGCCCCTCCTTCAAGCTCAGCCTTTGACCCTCCCCCTCCTACCTCCCTTAGCCCCTCACCCACCTGGACCCCTCGTTGGTCACCCTACCTCCTCCCGCCCCTCCTTCAAGCTCAGCCTTTGACCCTCCTGCCTCCCTTAGCACGTGTCGCAGTATTTACCTCTTCTCTATAAGCTCCTTTTCCTTTGGTCCCAGAGTTCTCTTCTCCTAGTTTGTTTCCCTCTTTTGCTTTACGTTCAGTTCAACTCTTCGGCTTTCTACCTTTGGAGGTTGGCTTGTATCCATCCAAGCCCTGCCTCCTCAGTGTAACAACTACTACTACCCGTACAGACCAGCCTGGTCACCACCTCACCCACAAACGAGCTGAAAGCACGAGGCCTGTGAGGGCGGGGAATGCAACATGACCCGGGGTCAAATACAGTTCTAGCCACCTCTGTCCTCACGGAGCCTGAATATCCCAAACCATATACATTCTGCTTCCCAGCCAGCAGCGGCAGCGAGGCCAAAGTCAGCAGCAGGAGGAGGGGCAGGAACAGCAGCAGGAGGCAGCAGGGCATCAGGGGTGGCAGCCAAGAGTTGCAGCCCACAGCACAGGCAATAGCCATGTTGGCCAGAGGCAGGGCCAGGGGCAGCCAGTCACAGCACCTGGCATAGAGCCAGGAAGCCCTCTGACGGCCATTCCAGCAGCGGCAGAGGTGACCAGGCTGCCTGCTCTTGGCGGGCTGGCAGCAGAGGCACAAAGCAGCAGCAGTAGCAGCAGCAGCAGCACAGCAGCGTCATGTCTTGGCAGCCCAGCAGCAGGCAGTGGGATCAGGGCGGAGAGTGAGAGCATGCACAGCTCACCATCCCCTGCAGTCACAACCGGCAGCGCAGCACACGCATCAGGCAGCCGGGAGGAGGCAGGGCCCTCCTGGGCGCTGGCTGTGGGCTCATCTGCTGCTGGGCAGCAAAGCCGGTCAAGAGCCAGGCAGCTGGAGCCGGGTCGGACTGCCCAGCCCTCTGTGGACCTGATGGTGAGGCTGGGCCTGGCTGGCCTGCCAGGGTCCTGGGGCGCAGCCGCACCACTGCCCAGGGCGTCTGGCAGCCGCAGTGCCAGCATTGCAAATGATCCCAGCAGCAGCAGCAGCAGCAGCAGCAGCAGCAGCAGCAGCAGCAGCAGCAGCAGCAGCAGCAGCGCTGGTAGTGGCCATGTCATTGATGCTGGCTCCTCAGTCTGCTGTGAAGGGAGCAGCAGCACTGCCGAACATTCTCTGTAGTGAGTTCAGCAGCCAGTGAGCAAATGCAACAAGCAAGGCAGCAGCAGCAGAAGCAGCAAAGTCAGCCAGTGTCAGGGGTGTGGCAGTGAAGAGGCGGCGACCTGCTCATCTGTGGATGCAGCACCAGCACTGGCGGTGGCTGTGTTAGACGACAGCTACAGTTCCATTGGCTGTGGGTGTGTATTGTATATATATGACGCAGTATCAAGGGAGGAATTGTACATTAGCACTCGACTTGACGCCAGCCTCCCACAGTGGCAGCTGGCCTGAGGCGCTGCCTGCCCTGCCACTGCACGCACTGTGTCACTAATGCTTGCAACAAGTGCGGGTCACTGCAGTACAGTCGGTGTCACTGCGGGTGCCAGGGTCGAGTCAGGCCAACAGCCTGCAGACGGCCACGTGTAACGGAGATGAGTGGTGCGTCTCGATACCGTGCGAGACGCCGGAGGATTGCCACCGCAACGCTCCGACTAGTCAGGCGCCGCATCAAAGCAACTTGCTCCTGGGGCTGGTGACGCTGATGAGACTCGGATCAGAGACACGTGTGGGTTGTGGGCTGCCGGGATGTGGCGGCGTGGCGCAGAGTGAGGCCGAAAGAAGAGTAACGGAAGTACCGTGCCGCTGTACGCGCATTCAACGGCAGTGTATTACTACTACATGTGCGGCGGTGTTGACATGGCGCAGACAGGGCCAGCTGCGATCGACGCAAGGGCTCTCGACAGAGTCGGTAGTTTGCCGCCTGTTGCTGCTGGTGCTGGTGTGCCCAAGGCTGGACCATCGGGCAGCCAAGCGCAGCGCGATCCCCGACAAATGTAGCCCTGGCGGCTGGGAGTGCGGTGTCGACCTCAGCACTGCCACACCAGCTCTGTGCGCGTAGAGCATGCCGATGTCACTGTACGCAACGCGGAGAAACCCTTCGCTGTTGAACCTTTTTGAAATGGCGATCCTCGCGGTCGTAGGCTGTCCAGCCCGTTGTTTTCCGTCGCTATACACGGACGCATCTAGAGCGGCTGTCAAACCTGTCGCTCGACTACCCCACTCAGTGCCCCGGACCCTGACATCAGCCGGTTACCCCGGCCGCCCTGCCACGCACGAACTGCCCGTGTGACTCTCACCCTGCCTTGCTGCCTATAACAGTTGACGCCAGCGCTCGTCACAACAACTGCAAGCGCGCGCAACACTCCGTAACTTTTCGTCGTTCTTTGCACACTCCCAGCTCGTACTTACGCAATGGACCAGGTGAGCGGTGCACCCGCATCTCATGCGCTGCTGCTTGGCTGAAGTATCCAGTCGCGGCAGTCCGGCAAGATGCAGCAGCGATCCAGCCTGTGTGGTTACCCGCGTTCAAACCCTCTCGCGACATCTCGAACACGTGCTGTGCCTGTTGTGCCCGCTGCCATCGCAGGAGACCAAGGATCAAGTGGCTCAGGAGAAGTAAGTGCCACGCGTCCCGCCGCTGCCCGCCTTCCGCACCACAGCACGCCTTGCTGAAGCTGGCTTGACGAGGCTCAGGCACACTGGCAGGGCACCTTGTCATCACACTGCCCAGCCTGACCAGCTGCAGCACTGCTCAGTCGCACCCAGCAGCTCATGATTGTTTGGTAGGCTAGGCAGCTTGACCATAAGTTGCGGCATATCTGTGCCTGGCCCATGCAGGTTTGGCAAGAGCTTCGATGAATTGGAGACTAATGAGCAGAAGAGCGTGGGCGGGACATTGTGAGTGGTGCAGTGCATGCCAAGTAGCATTGTTGTGTGATGGTGCCTGGACCTGACTGGTGCAGCTTCAGTATGCACCTCCAGCAACTAAACCACAAAGCAGTCGAACCCCCCACATGCTTAGAATCAAGGCAGCCTTGCCTAGTGCTCCTTTAGCACACCTGGTGGTCACTGTGCATGCAGCCCCTGTTGCCCAGTTCCACACCTGCTGGTCCTAGGTTGATGTGACAGTGCCACTCTTTACCATGTGGCTGCCCCTGCCCATGTTTACAGTGGTGGCAACAAGCGCAAGGAACAAATGACTGAGGCAACTGGTGGGGACACACACAAGGTGTGTAAAGGCAGCTGCTGCCGGTATGCCTGCTTTGTAGTGGGATGCCCCTCATGCTGGCACGCAGGCCTTGTGGCATGGAATAGGTCTTGCATGTGGCATTGTGAAGTAGCGAAAGCCTGATGTACCCTGTACACCATTCACTGGTGCCATCGCTGAGTACTGCCACGCATCTGTATCAGGTGCATGTGCTTCATTGTATGGAAGAGAATGGAGCAGTTGAACTTATGCTGTTGTCCCTGTGGTTGTTGTATTGCCTGACCATTGCAGGCGTACAGCGAGATGAGCCAGATGCAGAACGAGGGGAAGGAGGACCGCGAGGCATGAAGTCTGATGTATGGATTGGGTTGACACTGTTGACTGACATGTTCAGTGTACATTGGTTCAGGATGACTTGTGGATTGTAACAAGTTGACACATCCGGCGTGGCGCATGTACCATGGCTATTTACCCCCGTCGTGCAAAATGTTGCCGCAAGCCATCACCCATGCGAATGGGCAAATGTTAATAACATGGTGTTTGTAGCACTAGCTTGACATTGCCTTGGGTAGTGTTGCAGCCAGCGTGATTAATCTTGGTCAGCTCTATCTGTCTGCCGGCCTGCTTGCTTCCCCCTTCCTTGCTATTCTCGCCAGACTGCTGTTGTTAACCTGCCTACCTGTGCCTACAACGTCAGTTGCTTGTTCAGCACCAGGTGCTGGGGCAACAACATTGGCGACAGCAACAACAGGCAACGATTTGAGGCAGTAGTGGGCACATGCCAATTCGTGACAATGTGTAACAATAGTTGCCAAACAAAAAAGGTACGGCTTTAATGGATACAAGCCAATTCCATAAGGAGAAAATGAGAAGAAATTACGATAAAGATGGAAGGTGAAAGGGAAAAAACCTATGGGAAAGAACTTAGCAGTAAGAGCAACTAAAGGGGAAGGGAGCTAGCACTTATCAATGGCTGTTATGATTGGTGATGCTCAGCCTTACTACTTGTACAACGCAACAACGTGCACCATGCCACCATCGCACCAACAACGCAAACATTGATGACCGGGGCACATCGACCCATAGGGCCTAGTAGTGTAGACAGGCTGTCAACCTGATAGGCATCAAGCTGTTAGTGTTGATGAGGTGCCCAGAGGTCTCTAGGTCACCCCGGCCATTGGCCATGCCAATCCGTGACAGGCCTGCCGCTCACACCACGCGCTAGTGAAGGGTAGCTGAGGCGGCCATGCCATGTGCACAGGAACATATCCTTATAAAGTTAGAACACCACTCCTAGTGATGAGACCTGGTTATGCCTCCACATTGGTACTTGTTGCCCGCTAGGCTGATTAGTTGGTTGGTGAGAGGGAGGGAGGTGGAATTAGATGCTGGCAGCCAGGTTGGCTGGGGTGTCGGTGGGGGGCATTTGCCACCACTACCGTGGTACTCACCGGCGCATTAAAGGATATGCGCCCCAGCCTGTCATTCACTGATGCGATAGGGCTGGGCACTGCATCATGACGATGGCTCACATTCAGTGCCCCCCTGTTGCCCCTGGTCCCCCTGTTGCTACTGCACCACTGGTACTGAGGATGGACTGGTTCTGAGCATGTAGCCATGTATGGCTGCGCTCTGTATCTTGATGAATGGAGGTGCGCACTGGAGCTACACCAGTCAGAGCGCAACACGATGCCACACAATGGACACTACACGACGCTAAACAAAAGGGACGTGGGCGGCTGTGCCCACGCAAATGCCGCCACTCCAAGCTGGGGTGATGGTCTGGGAGCAAGGTCTGGGACCTTTCAACCCCCTTGTACCTCACTAGAGCCTCCATCTGAGCCGGACCACTAGGGACCACTAGTGGGCAATAGTGGCCCAACTCAAATGGTGTGATTGGGCTGTGTGGAGTATACCCAATGCACATGGGCATGGTGCATAAGTGCCTACCACCTACACTATTGCCTGACCGAAAGGGCTATTGTGTAGAGTTGGCATGACAAAACATGCACTGATTAACAGCTGATGACAACTCAGATGGGGGGGCACACACTACTGTGCCACAGCAGGCTGCTGCTGCTGCTGAGGCTGCTGAGGCTGCTGAGGCTGCTGAGGCTGCTGCCGCTGCGGCTGCCGCTGCGGCTGCCGCTGCGCTGCCGCTGCTGCCGCTGCTGCCGCTGCTGCCGCTGCTGCCGCTGCTGCCGCTGCTGCCGCTGCTGCTGCTGCTGCTGCTGCTGCTGCTGGGCCTTGGGTGGCTTGTCTTGCAGCCGCTTGTAGCCCAGGCCAGGGTACTCCTTGCCTTTGGCTGGCAGAGCTGCCTGCTCAGGCCACCAGCACAGCTCAAGTGGGCGCCACCTGCTCACCCCAATGCGCTGCACGTTCAGCGCTGCATTGCAGTCCCTGTCCAGCCACCTGCCTGGCTGTGGTGCTGGCATGGTTTGGCAGCCTTGCCTTCGCCCTCAGTGGGCTCGGTGGGCTTAGCTGCCTGCTCAGTCTTGGTGCGCTTGTTGCGCTTGAAGTCGCTTTCATGTCGCTTTGTTGATCTAATGCTGATTGTTGATTGTTGATTGTTGATTGTCACTTTGTCACTTTGCCCTTGCATATAGTTATGGGGGGGAGGTGGGCTCATTACTTAGTAGTTCTAGAACTTGCATGACTTCATTATGAGCCCATGTGCACATTTGTTCACCTTGCTATGAAATGCGTTACAGAAAGTCCCGAATCCCTAGAGGGGGAGGGCGGCCAAGCAGCCTATTGGCCGACGGTTAAAGCGGTGTAAGCCACCATCATCATCACCAGCCATGGACCATGCCGAGCACCTAGCACTGCCTGCCTGGCCCGACCTCACCATGTGTCCTTTGGTGTACGGGGCAGCTGGCTTTAGTGCGAAGGGATAGTGGTCCACTCCGAAGCAGGACAAACTCGCGCTGCTCAGCTATGCCCTTGCCTACGTGGGGGAGTCCCACTGCATGAGCCGCTGCTGCTGCTGCTGCTTGCCCTTGTAGCCAACCAGCAGTACCTAGCACGCAGCAGCTTGTCACAAGATGTTAGTGTGGTAACTTCACATGGCCTCTCAACGGCCTCTCAGCCTGAAGAGATGCCACTGTCTAGGTAAAGAAAGAGGTGCATGGGGCAGGGGACGGCTGCACCTGCTATGCCTTGCTTCGTGTGCACTGCCGCATGGGACCCCCATGTTCTGGATGTCTGCCTGCAGCTGCCAGCCCCCATCCGCAGACGCACCTTCCTTGCTGCTATCAGATGCTGCACGCTGGTCTGCCCTCACAGCCGGCCTGCCTTCCTCCAGGCAGCAGCCACCCTAAATGACTGCTGCTTGGTAGGGCTGCTCTGCTGCTGCCTGCTGCGTCAATGGCACTGCCGCCCCTCCCTGCCCAGCTGGTCGCTCGGTTGATGCTATTTGCCTAGCCTGTGGCGCAGCTGCTGCCTTGCGTGCTGCTGTCCCTTGCTTGAGTGCCATGTTCTATGAAATGGTAATCAAATGCTCGTTAAGTTATCATTGAATGCCATCAGCCCCCTTGTCCCTCACTAGGGCCTCCATTTGAGCCGGACCAGTAGTGGCCACTAGCAGCCACTAACGGGAATATACTAGTGGGCAATACTGGCCCGACTGAAATGGTGTTATTGGGCTGTGTGGAGTAAACCCAGTGCACATGGCACATGAGCGCCTACCACCTACATTATTGCCTGACCCGTTAGGGCTATCGTGTAGAGTTGGCATGACAAAACATGCACTGATTAACAGCTGATGACAGCTCAGATGGGGGGGCACACACTACTGTGCCACAGCAGGCTGCTGCTGCTGCTGGGCCTTGGGTGGCTTGTCTCGCAGGCGCTTGTAGCCCAGGCCAAGGTACTCCTTGCCCAATGCGCTGCATGTTCAGAGCTGCATTGCAGTCCCTGTCCAGCCACCTGCCTGGCTGTGGTGGTGGTTTGGCTTTGGCTGCCTTTCCCTTGGCCTTGCCTCTGCCCTTGGTGGGCTGGGTGGGTTCAGCTGCCGGCTCAGCCTCAGTGCGCTTGCTGCGCTTGGCTGGCGGGGGAGTGCTTGGCCCTGGCTCTGAGGCTGCTGCCAGTGAGGCTGACTGGCTGCTGCCTGGGGCCTGTGGGGGCTTGCGGGGGGTCACTACTGGGCACCACATCAGGCCCGCACTGGCTGGTCACGCCGCTGGCTCGATGCTGGGCGCACTAGGCGCTGTTCCACCTGCCCTGCTGGGGGCTTCTAACCTGCAGGCCTTGTGGCACTGAGTTTGTTCAGCTCCTCCTCACAGGGCTGCTTGCCATTCACTGCTGAGCTGACCTGGGTGGTGCGGTGCTCATCCACAAGCACCACCCTGCCCCGCCGCTGGCCTGCGCCCCTGGGCCTGCACACCACCTTGCAGCAGGCACGCAGCACCGCATCAGCACCCCACCCACCCCTGGTGCCAATGCCAGCTGCGCCAAAGAACACCACCAACTGCTTGGCACGCCCATGGCGCTTTATGGACACCTCCGCCATGTCCTCCTCCAACTGCAGCCATGCACACTAGGCACACACATGGTGGCTGACGTGGTGGCATCAGGTAAGGTATGGCACAGTCAACGTCATGCCTAACCCACCACCTCCTAGTCCCTTACCCTCCCTCCCTCCCACCCACCCTCACCTTATTGAAGAACTGCTCTAGCGTTCGGTCCTGGGCTCCGTACAGCCTCAGCCGCTGCCGTGTCCACTTGGGGTCCAGGTACACCTCCCACACCGCATCCCAGGTGGCCAGCGTGACAGTGATGTGCTTCAGGTTGGCCTCCAGGGAGGTATCGGCTGAGCAGGCTGCTGTCAGGTGCTTGAGATGGGGCTAAACCAGGCTATGACACTTTCAAGGCGTCATCAGTGCCGCCCCTGACCTGCTCCCCCCTTCTGCTGCCCTTGAATTGGTGCTAGCCACCGCTCAGTGTCACGGCGGGCATTTTTTAGGCCGCTGGCATGCTTCACCTGGCCCTTCGTCAGCTTCCATTGGGCCAGCCTGTCAGCTACTAGCTGGCCTGACTCCGGATCCCACACTCCAGAGGCTGCGCTGACTGCCTGGGTGACGCCGGGGTCGATGCCCACCCCAATCTGTGTGTCTGGGTCAAACACGTACTCACGCGTACTCACGCGTCTCTAGCTGGTTGTAGACTGTCTTGAAGTTGGGGTTGGCGAAGAACTTGCAGAAGTCTTTCAGCTGCCTTTGCATCATCGGGTCCTCGCAGTCAAGGGGCAAGGGAGGGCCAGTGGGTGCTGCGGGTGCAAGGGCTGCCAGGCGGGCGCTGCAGCGCCTTTGGGGGGGTTGCGTGACTGGCTCAGGTTCTGACTCTGACTCCGAGTCAGACTGTGGCTCTGGCGCTGAGTCACAGTCTGACTCGGAGTCAGAGTCGGTGTCACACTCCATGCTGGCAGGGCCAGAGGCAGGGGGGGGCTGGGCAGGGGCACGCGGGGGGAGTGGGGGTAGGGGGGGGGAGTGGGGGTAGGGGGGGGAGCATCAGGGGCTCGGGGCGGCTGCACGGCTGGAGGCTGAGTGGCGCTTCGGTACCCCGGGGTGGGATAGCCCACCAGGCACGTGAGGAAGATTCTGAGCACAAACAAGGAGGCAATCACGCGGAGCTGGGAGTGGATTTCAGCCCGCAACTGGAGATGCGCCCGAACCTTGCGCCTAGTCTTCTTGCACCCGCGCAGCAGAACGCCCTCCGGGACCTTTATCACCTGCGGCCAAGCACAGTCAACATTTTGACAAACAACTTTGACAGGCCAAGACAAGGCGGGGACACAAACACAAGGCGGGCGCGGCCTGTCACCTGACGTCTGCGCGTGTTCCAGGCATCCCGACGCTCCTGTCGTTGCTGGCCTTGAGGCGAGCGAGACGCTGCGATGGAACAAACAGGAGCGACGGGTTATCACACAGCGTGTAACTCACGGAGCTCACAGTTGGCTAGGGACACGAACCTTAAAGTTTATTTCCCGGGTCCTTCTTGTGCTTGTCGCTGCCCTTACGATTCACCTTACCATCACGCGATGCGCATTGAGACGGGCGGTGGCCTTTTCAAGCAACTTGGGGTTCTTGTGTGACGGTTGTGTGACGCTACATTCCAAACATCATCAGCCGCGAGGCGCAGTGTGTCTAGCCAGATCACAGCTGGCACTCAAGGCAGCTGGCAAGTAAGCAATTATTTTAGGGGACAAATGACAAAGCAGCTACGTCCTGGCCTCATGAGCCTACCCATTATCCCGTATGCAATGTCACCCATCTACATGCAGATGGCCAGCCTCCCCCTCCAGCCAGCCTCCCCCTCCTCCAGCTTCACCCCAGGTCCTGAATCATTAGCCAATGGCCACTGCCTATGCTCTTCGCTGGGGCCAGTGCTTACAACTATGCAGTGGGTTGCGTGACGGTGGGGACCCTGCTACTGCCTGCTGACCGACGGAATTGGCATAGCAGATCTATTGCGTGGGCGGTGGATGGCAACGTCTTCAAGATCGTATGGCAGCTGGCAGTGGCAGACTGTGAGTATGGCGCGTTGAGATGTATGAGATGACAGATTTGGCTGCAGCTACTACAACAGTACCGCGAGCATTATTAGCAACAGCAGTACCAGGTCTACCACTGTTGGCTTTTTGAAGTGGTAGCATGGTATACTCTACCCTAGGCGATGTCAAGCTAGTGCTACAAACAACATGTTATAAAAATTCGCCCATTCGCATGGGTGATGGCTTGCGGCAACATTTTGCACGACGGGGGTAAATAGCCATGGTACATGCGACACGCCGGATGTGTCAACTTGTTACAATCCACAAGTCATCCTGAACCAATGTACACTGAACATGTCAATCAACAGTGTCAACCCAACCCATACATCAGACTTCATGCCCGCGGTCCTCCTTCCCCTCGTTCTGCATCTGGCTCATCTCGCTGTACGCCTGCAATGGTCAGGCAATACAACAACCACAGGGACAACAGCATAAGTTCAACTGCTCCATTCTCTTCCATACAATGAAGCACATGCACCTATACAGATGCGTGGCAGCACTCAGCAATGGCACCAGTGAATGGTGTACAGGGTACATCAGGCTTCCGCTACTTCACAATGCCACATGCAAGAACTATTCCATGCCACAAGGCCTGCGTGCCAGCATGAGGGGCATCCCACTACAAAGCAGGCATACCGGCAGCAACTGCCTTTACACACCTTGTGTGTGTCCCCACCAGTTGCCTCAGTCATTTGTTCCTTGCGCTTGTTGCCACCACTGTAAACATGGGCAGGGGCAGCCACATGGTAAAGAGTGGCACTGTCACATCAACCTAGGACCAGCAGGTGTGGAACTGGGCAACAGGGGCTGCATGCACAGTGACCACCAGGTGTGCTAAAGGAGCACTAGGCAAGGCTGCCTTGATTCTAAGCATGTGGGGGGTTCGACTGCTTTGTGGTTTAGTTGCTGGAGGTGCATACTGAAGCTGCACCAGTCAGGTCCAGGCACCATCACACAACAATGCTACTTGGCATGCACTGCACCACTCACAATGTCCCGCCCACGCTCTTCTGCTCATTAGTCTCCAATTCATCGAAGCTCTTGCCAAACCTGCATGGGCCAGGCACAGATATGCCGCAACTTATGGTCAAGCTGCCTAGCCTACCAAACAATCATGAGCTGCTGGGTGCGACTGAGCAGTGCTGCAGCTGGTCAGGCTGGGCAGTGTAATGACAAGGTGCCCTGCCAGTGTGCCTGAGCCTCGTCAAGCCAGCTTCAGCAAGGCGTGCTGTGGTGCGGAAGGCGGGCAGCGGCGGGACGCGTGGCACTTACTTCTCCTGAGCCACTTGATCCTTGGTCTCCTGCGATGGCAGCGGGCACAACAGGCATAGCACGTGTTCGAGATGTCGCGAGAGGGTTTGAACGCGGGTAACCACACAGGCTGGATCGCTGCTGCATCTTGCCGGACTGCCGCGATTGGATACTTCAGCCAAGCAGCAGCGCATGAGATGCGGGTGCACCGCTCACCTGGTCCATTGCGTAAGTACGAGCTGGGAGTGTGCAAAGAACGACG
Organism: Haematococcus lacustris; assembly: GCA_030144725.1. Lineage (NCBI taxonomy): Eukaryota > Viridiplantae > Chlorophyta > Chlorophyceae > Chlamydomonadales > Haematococcaceae > Haematococcus > Haematococcus lacustris. The sequence continues at coordinate 17,688,100 of JASKMD010000008.1, read as the reverse complement.
AAAAGTTACGAAGTGTTGCGCGCGCTTGCAGTTGTTGTGACGAGCGCTGGCGTCAACTGTTATAGGCAGCAAGGCAGGGTGAGAGTCACACGGGCAGTTCGTGCGTGGCAGGGCGGCCGGGGTAACCGGCTGATGTCAGGGTCCGGGGCACTGAGTGGGGTAGTCGAGCGACAGGTTTGACAGCCGCTCTAGATGCGTCCGTGTATAGCGACGGAAAACAACGGGCTGGACAGCCTACGACCGCGAGGATCGCCATTTCAAAAAGGTTCAACAGCGAAGGGTTTCTCCGCGTTGCGTACAGTGACATCGGCATGCTCTACGCGCACAGAGCTGGTGTGGCAGTGCTGAGGTCGACACCGCACTCACAGCCGCCAGGGCTACATTTGTCGGGATCGCGCTGCGCTTGGCTGCCCGATGGTCCAGCCTTGGGCACACCAGCACCAGCAGCAACAGGCGGCAAACTACCGACTCTGTCGAGAGCCCTTGGTCGATCGCAGCTGGCCCTGTCTGCGCCATGTCAACACCGCCGCACATGTAGTAGTAATACACTGCCGTTGAATGCGCGTACAGCGGCACGGTACTTCCGTTACTCTTCTTTCGGCCTCACTCTGCGCCACGCCGCCACATCCCGGCAGCCCACAACCCACACGTGTCTCTGATCCGAGTCTCATCAGCGTCACCAGCCCCAGGAGCAAGTTGCTTTGATGCGGCGCCTGACTAGTCGGAGCGTTGCGGTGGCAATCCTCCGGCGTCTCGCACGGTATCGAGACGCACCACTCATCTCCGTTACACGTGGCCGTCTGCAGGCTGTTGGCCTGACTCGACCCTGGCACCCGCAGTGACACCGACTGTACTGCAGTGACCCGCACTTGTTGCAAGCATTAGTGACACAGTGCGTGCAGTGGCAGGGCAGGCAGCGCCTCAGGCCAGCTGCCACTGTGGGAGGCTGGCGTCAAGTCGAGTGCTAATGTACAATTCCTCCCTTGATACTGCGTCATATATATACAATACACACCCACAGCCAATGGAACTGTAGCTGTCGTCTAACACAGCCATCGCCAGTGCTGGTGCTGCATCCACAGATGAGCAGGTCGCCGCCTCTTCACTGCCACACCCCTGACACTAGCTGACTTTGCTGCTTCTGCTGCTGCTGCCTTGCTTGTTGCATTTGCTCACTGGCTGCTGAACTCACTACAGAGAATGTTCGGCAGTGCTGCTGCTCCCTTCACAGCAGACTGAGGAGCCAGCATCAATGACATGGCCACTACCAGCGCTGCTGCTGCTGCTGCTGCTGCTGCTGCTGCTGCTGCTGCTGGGATCATTTGCAATGCTGGCACTGCGGCTGCCAGACGCCCTGGGCAGTGGTGCGGCTGCGCCCCAGGACCCTGGCAGGCCAGCCAGGCCCAGCCTCACCATCAGGTCCACAGAGGGCTGGGCAGTCCGACCCGGCTCCAGCTGCCTGGCTCTTGACCGGCTTTGCTGCCCAGCAGCAGATGAGCCCACAGCCAGCGCCCAGGAGGGCCCTGCCTCCTCCCGGCTGCCTGATGCGTGTGTTGCGCTGCCGGTTGTGACTGCAGGGGATGGTGAGCTGTGCATGCTCTCACTCTCCGCCCTGATCCCACTGCCTGCTGCTGGGCTGCCAAGACATGACGCTGCTGTGCTGCTGCTGCTGCTGCTACTGCTGCTGCTGCTGCTGCTGCTGCTGCTGCTGCTTTGTGCCTCTGCTGCCAGCCCGCCGAGAGCAGGCAGCCTGGTCACCTCTGCTGCTGCTGGAATGGCTGTCAGAGGGCTTCCTGGCTCTATGCCAGGTGCTGTGACTGGCTGCCCCTGGCCCTGCCTCTGGCCAACATGGCTATTGCCTGTGCTGTGGGCTGCAACTCTTGGCTGCCACCCCTGATGCCCTGCTGCCTCCTGCTGCTGTTCCTGCCCCTCCTCCTGCTGCTGTCTTTGGCCTCGCTGCCGCTGCTGGCTGGGAAGCATCACAACCATGCCATCACTGCGCTCAGCCACTAGATCAGCAGCAACGGCTGGCACAGCGATGGCGGCAGAGCGACAGTCAGCAGAGGGCACCAGGGGCAGGGCTGCAGGCTGGTTAGTCAGTGTCAGCTGGGCCCCCTGAGTTGATTGAGCCTCCCTGCCAGCTGACCCAGCTGAGGCCTGCCCTGTCCCTGGTGTCTGTACCCCTGCCCCTGTCGGCCCCTCAGACTCCAAGGAGGGCGGGGGTAGCACCTCCATGACAGGGCCAGGGCTGGCAGCAGGGGTGCGGGGCGGCAGGGCCTCGCAGCAGCCAGCCTCAGCCTCAGCTGCCGCCGTATCCCACAGCAGCAGCCCCTGCAGCCCCTCCCCCAGCCCTGGGTCATCTTGGCAACCCCTGGGTCGCCCTTGTGCCGCGCTAGCCCGCGGCTCTGGCCCTTTGCTTTCCAGCCCGGAGGACCCTCCTTGCAGCTTAAGGGTTGGCACAAACCCTGCCCCCTCCCTTGCCTTCTTTGCATGGGATTGCCCCAGCCCTTGCCCCTGCTGCTGCTGCCCCTGCTCCTGCTGCTGCTGCTGCCTGGCATGTGCTGATGAGCCCATTGCAGATGCGGGGCAGGGTGCGTGATCAGGCCCAGCTTCCTGCCCAGGGCCCAGGGGGGGGTGCACCGCGCTTGCGTCCAGGCTGGTCTGCATGGTGCCTGCTCTGCTGCCTGGGCTGCTGCTACCATTGCTGCTGCTGCTGCTGCTGCCATTGCTGCTGCTGCTGTCCTCAAGCTGCGGAACTGTGGCAGCAGAGGCAGAGGCTGGGGTAATGGCAGGGGCGGCAGGAGGGGTGGCAGGGGTAGCAGCAGATGTGGGCGAGGGGTCAGGCAGGTGTGGAGCTGTGGAGGTGTGATTGTGATGGGGAGGGGAGGGGGGGGCTGCGAGGGAGGCCAGGGCAGCGCCCTGCTGTGCTGCTGCTGCTGCTGCCGCTGTGCTCGAGGTACTATGCACTGCTGACTCTGACTGATGACTCACTGCTGCTGCCTCAGCAGCTGCCACTGCCCCTGCTGCTGCCCCTGCTGCTGTCCCTCCTGCTGCTGTTGCCACTGCCCCTGCTGCTGCCCCTGCTGCTGTCCCTCCTGCTGCTGTTGCCACTGCCCCTGCTGCTGCCCCTGCTGCTGTCCCTCCTGCTGCTGTTGCCACTGCCCCTGCTGCTGCCCCTGCTGCTGTCCCTCCTGCTGCTGTTGCCACTGCCCCTGCTGCTGCCCCTGCTGCTGTCCCTCCTGCTGCTGTCCCTCCTGCTGCTGTTGCCACTGCCCCTGCTGCTGCCCCTGCTGCTGCCCCTGCTGCTGCCCCTGCTGCTGCCACTACTGCCCCTGCTGCCCCTGCTGCTGCCCCTGCTGCCCCTGCTGCCCCTGCTGATGCTGTAGTGGAGCTGGCTGGTCGTCCAACATCGTCTAGTCCTTCATCGGCAGTGCTGCTGCTGCCACTGCTGCCACCGGTGGCAGTAGCTTCAGAGCCAGGGCTGGGGCTGGGGCTGGTACCCAGGTCGTTCTGCAGCACCTCACCTCCCCCTGCCCCATGGGGACCCTGGGCCTGCTGCCCCGCTGAGGGGGTGGCGGGGGCAGACGGGGGCATGGGGCTGGGCCCCTTCCTCCGCCAGCCCGCCCCCACGGCCCTGGAGTTTAGAGCAGCAGGGGGGGCGCTTGCACTTGACCCCGCCTCCCAGCCCCCTGCCTCATCGCTGGGCACCAGGTCCCCGTCCTGAGAAGAGCTGTCCTGCGGCCAGCTGCCTGCTGCGGCCCCAACACCGGCTGTGCCCTCCTTGCTGGGGCCTGCGCTGCTGCTGTTGCGCAGCTGCTCGGCACTTCGCTTGCCCACGGCTCCCTGCGACTGTGGGGGGGCGGCAGACGCCTTGGGCATGGATCTGGGTACCCCTGGCAGGGGGGGTGGCGGCTGTGGGGGGAGGGTGGCCCGGCACTTGGCCTGGTGCACCACCCCCCACAGCACCAGCTTCTTGGTGACCCGGTAGCGCAGACACAGGCGCTGGTTGGCGGTGAGGGGGGGGAGCAGCACGGGGGGGCCAGACAGACCGCTGCCGCCCAGGCTGTAGTCCGGGGAGCCGGCGCGGCCTGACACCCCGGGGGGCGGGGGGCCCCCTGGGGCAGGAGCAGCAGGGGAGAGGGGGGAGGCAGGGGAGGGGGAGGGGGAGGAGGGGAGGGGGGCTCTGGAATGATGCCTGTTTGGTTGTGGCTGCTGCTGCTGCTGCTGCTGCTGCTGCTGCTGGGGGGGTGTCTGGGGGTGCATGGCTGCTGCCCTCTCCTCCCACCGGTCGCGCGGAGTGCTGCCTGCCTGGCGAGGTGCAGCAGCCCCCACGCCCCCCCTGGCTGCTGCCCAAGCCGCCAGCGCCCCCCTCAGCTCCTCAAGGCTGCGGGCTGGCGGCACGGACGAGGCAGCAGCCAGGGCCGAGGTGGGGGAAGCGGCACGGGGGCCCCTGCCTTGCCCCCCCGCCCCGCCCCCTTGTGCTGCTGCCCCCCCTGCTGAGCCAGGAGGTGGGGGGGCAGGGGCACAAGGCAGGGGGGGCTGCAGTCCGTTTGAGGCTGCGTGGCCGGATGCATGCGCCTCAAGGCTGCGCCCCAGGCTGCTGCCGGCATGTGCCCCACTGCTGCCCTGAAGGCTGTTGGGTGCTGGGGGATGCGGCGTCCTGCCATTGCTGCCTGGCTGTGTGGGCTCCAGTGGCTGCTGCTGCTGCTGCTGGGGGTGCTGCTTGGGCTGCTGCTGCTGCTCCTCATCCTCCATCAGGTCGGGGTCTGAGAGGGGGGCGGAGGAGGAGGGGGGTGTCAGTGCGCTGAGGACTAGCTGGTCTAGCTCCTGCTGCTGGGCTGCCTGGCGCATCATCAGTGCACCCAGCTGCAATCAGGGGGGAGGCAAGCCACACAGCAGCAGGTGCGAGGGGTGTGGATGGCTGAAAGGAGGGGAGAGCTAGCAAGCATGGTCAGAGGAGGCTGAACAAAGGCAAAGAGGCTGCCAAGGAGAAGATCACACTCACACATTACACTCAGGTAGGGGTGCGGGGCAGGTTCTAACTGGCTGCTGCGGGGTAGCTGCTGACAGCAAAGAGCTTCTCATGGTCATTGCGTCACAACATGCCAGCGTCACATCTTGAGGGGTATGAGGAGGGAGGGGCAAGGAATGTGGGACTCCTTCTGCCAGTGTGCGTCAGGGTTAGGGTTAGGGTTAGGGTTAGGGATGGCGGACTAACCCAAGAGTAACTGTCAGGGGTGGCGGACGTCTGGCTTGCACCCCCTACCTGCTCGGCTTCTTCCATCATCCCGCACCCCTTGGCGTCCTCGTACAACGCCCAAAGGTCCAATAGCAGCGGACTGGGCATGGATGACAGCAGCTGCGCAGCGCGCCTCGCGACCGCCAACTCGGCCGCTACGCCGTCGCCCTCCGCTGCCATCGCGAAAGCAATGATTAGTGCGGGGTCCACGCGGCCACCAGCGTACACTTTCAGCCGCTGCCAGCCGGGCAGGGACGCAGACCCTGGCATCGAAGAGTGTGACCGGGAGGGTAATTGCGAAAGAGGAGACGAGTTGGCTTCGTGAGCTGTTGGCCCTGTCTGGGCATTGCCTTCGTCGCCGGGTGCGCCTTTTTTCAAAGTCACACTGTCGGAACTGCCGGTGCCGCTGAGTGAAGCCCTGGCCGCGGCTGCGGCATGGGCCTGGCCTGTGGCCGCCACTGGGCCTGCGCCTCGACCCTCCGACGCCTCGCCAGCGACACCCAATGCGCCTTTCTGCCCAGCCGGACCCTGTAAAGCTGCAGCTGCTGCCGCCAGCGCCGCTGCCTTGGCCGCCCGCTGTTGTTGCCGGTCCACCTGCTGGCTGGCCACCCCTTCCATGAGCCCTTCACCCTTTTGACTCTCAAGCCGAGTGACTGCAGCTGCCCCTGTCGCTGCGGCTGCTGCTGCTGCTGCTGCCACTCCATTCTGTGTATCCTGCCCTGCTGACCCGGCGCGCGTCTGGGCTGCTGTCCGCCTGCGAGACGCCTCCTGCTGCTGGCGAGCGCTCCAGCCAGACAGCTTCTGCTCCTGGAGGGCGGCGCTGTAGGCACGGCTGTAGATTGCCTCAGCGGCCTCATCGCTCAGCTGCAGGGGCAAACGGGGGTTGAGCAGGCGGCAGGTGGCAGGCAAGAGAGGGGAGGGGAGGATGGCTGAGGGAGAGAGGGGGAAGGGGGAAGGGAGAAGGGGAAAAGGGGAAGCGGCGAAGAGGGAAGGGGGATGCCTCTCTGTGCTAGCACTATTGACATATGCACAGCCATGCAGCAGCCATGCAAGCAAGACAGACAAGTGTGTACCATGAGTGAGAGCCACCCTCTGTCGCTGCCTGGCCCCTGCACCACTGACCTGACGTCCTGCCTGGCCCACCTGGGCAGCGTAACCCTAACCCAACCCACCCTAACCCTAACCCCAACCCTAACCCACCTTAACCCATCCTAACCCTAACCCTAACCCACCTTAACCCATCCTAACCCTAACCCTAACCCACCTTAACCCATCCTAACCCTAACCCACCTTCACCCATCCTAACCCTAACCCACCTTCACCCACCTTAACCCATCCTAACCCTAACCCACCTGGGCAGCATACTGCACATGGTGCCACTCTAGCGCCTCCCCCACGTCTTCAAACACCACGGCGTCCTCGTGCGGGTTGCTCAGTGACGGCACAAAGCCGTAGTGCACCAGGAAGTCGTCGGAGGAGCGCTCGCCGTAGCTGAGCAGCAGCGAGGCGCCTGCAGGGATGGGGGCAGTCGCGCTGACGGCCATCTCCCAGCAGCCTCGGGGGCTGCGCTCAGGGCCAACCAGGTCCCACCTGCAGGACAGGGTGTGGGGCCTCAGGGTCAGAGTTAAGGTCAGCCACACCCACCCCAGATCCCCAACCCAAACCCCGCCCCGAACCCTGCCCCAAACCCCAACCCCGCCCATCACCTGACATGTACCCGAACCCTGACCCTGACCCTAACCCTGCAGGGCATGGGCCTCACCCTGCAGAGTGGCAGCAGGCTGCAGGCAAGGTGGCCGCTGCACACAATGGAACTGCTGTCATGACGATGTGAGGACCTAGCCACCATAGCGTGCCTCTGGGCCTCTAGGCCTGACCAAGTGAGGCAAGCCAGGGAGGGGCGGGAGGCAGGAGGGTACTGCGAGCTGGCCGCGCCTTGCCTGACGTTGTCAGTGGCGCGCACCGTCCTGACGTCGTCCATGAAGCCTGACGCGCTCACATCACCTGCACCGCCAGGCAGGGCAGCGGCCAGGGGAGGAGGTTATGGCCACCCCAGGAGTTGAACCTGAGACCTACCCCCCCCCGCCACCCTCTGACCCACTGACCTCACCCCTGACCCCCCGCTGACCTTTGCATAAGAGCTTGTCAACTCTCCGCTCCACCCGGCCCTACAGCCCCCTCCTGCCCCCTCCCCCTCCCCTTCCCTCTCCCCACCCCTCCCCCACCTGCATGGTTCATCATGTCCACCAGGGGCACCAGCATGCGCACCCCCACGCCCCCTCCCGGCGCAGCGTTGGCAAACGTCCGCGAGTGCACCAGCTGCAGCCAAGCACCCTAGGGGGTGGGCTGCCAGGGGTAGGCTCAGGGAGGCATGGCGGCAGTAGCGGAAGATCCGCACTGGCCAGGAAGACAGGTCCAGGCAGGGGCTGGCCTGGACCAGCTGCCCGCTTCCTCCGCCCCCGTCTGCTGCTTGCCTGCATCCCGCCCTGGCCCTGCGCCTGCCCTCCTGGCTGGATGCCAGTGGCTGAACGCCCCCTCCCCCTGCCCCTGCCCCTGCCCCTGCCCCTGCCCCTGCCCCTCCCCTCCCCCTCCCCCTCCCCCTCCCCCTCCCCCTCCCCCTCCCCCTCCCCCTCCCCCTCCCCCTCCCCCTCCCCCTCCCCCTCCCCCTCCCCCTCCCCCTCCCCCTCCCCCACCCCCTCCCCCTCCCCCTCCCCCTCCCCCTCCCCCTCCCCCTCCCCCTCCCCCTCCCCCTCCCCCTCCCCCTCCCCCTCCCCCTCCCCCTCCCCCTCCCCCTCCCCCTCCCCCTCCCCCACCCCCTCCCCCTCCCCCCTCCCCCTCCCCCTCCCCCTCCCCCTCCCCCTCCCCCTCCCCCTCCCCCTCCCCCTCCCCCTCCCCCTCCCCCTCCCCCTCCCCCTCCCCCTCCCCCTCCCCCTCCCCCTCCCCCTCCCCCTCCCCCTCCCCCTCCCCCTCCCCCTCCCCCTCCCCCTCCCCCTCCCCCTCCCCCTCCCCCTCCCCCTCCCCCTCCCCCTCCCCCTCCCCCTCCCCCTCCCTTCACGTCTATCTATCCCATGAGGTGAGCCCCACACACCCCATGTTTGGCAAGCGGGGGCCCCTGCCCCTCCCCCTCCCCCTGGCCCTCCCACTCCCCTCCCGCCTTTTTCCGCTTACTCACCCACACTCACCGCCATGGCCCACTGGAACTCTTCCGGGCTGGCGCCCCCCAGCACCTGACGGATCTGGTCAGTGGTGGGGGCAGGGGAGCCTACACGCTGGCGCTCACGCACGGTCCAGTCTACTACTGGGCCAGGTCCCACGCCCCGGTCCCTCCACACGCCCCCCTCAACCCCTGACACCCCCCACTGCCCCTCCCCCTCCCCTCCCCATGCCCCTCCCTGCGGCTCCACCACAGCCCCCCCCTGCTGACCTGTGTCCTGACCCACCCCCCCTAGGTCAATCTTGGGGGCGCTGGGCCAGGGGAAGGGGCCTGGGCTGGGGCTGCGGGGGCCTGGTGCCAGGCTGGTGGCCAGACCAGGGCCCAGCCCCCAGGCCGGGTCTGGGCTAGCTGAACGAGCAGGAGGGGGGGAGGCAGCAGCAGGAGGGGGGGAGGCAGCAGCAAAAGAGGGGGAGGCAGCAGCAGGAGGGGAAGAGCTGGGGCTGGGGCTGGGGCTGGGGCTGGGGGGTGTTGCGTTGAGTGAGTCTGGCAGTGTGTGGGGTCCACTGGGGCTGGGGGAGGCAGCAGCCAGGGGGGTGGGGGCTGCAGGGGTGCTGGCCAGCAGGGAGGGGGAGGGGGAGCGTGACCCTGCTGCCCGGTTGTAAGCCTCCGTGACCAGCCAGTTGTACTCATAGATAGCTGCCTGAGCAGGCAGGCAGGCAGGCAGGCAGGCAGGCAGGCAAGTAGAGAGGCAGGCAGGCAGGCAGGCAGGCAGGCAGGCAGGCAGGCAGGCAGGCAGGCAGGCAGGCAGGCAGGCAGGCAGGCAGGCAGGCAGGCAGGCAGGCAGGCAGGCAGGCAGGCAGGCAGGCAGGCAGGCAGGCAGGCAGGCAGGCAGGCAGGCAGGCAGGCAGGCAGGCAGGCAGGCAGGCAGGCAGGCAGGCAGGCAGGCAGGCAGGCAGGCAGGCAGGCAGGCAGGCAGGCAGGCAAGTGGAGAAGCAGGTAGGCGGGAAGGAAAGGGTAACATGTTCTAGACAGTCCCAGTCACAGCCCCAGCCCTGGCCCACCCCCCCGGCCTCCTTCCCTCCTGACCTGTGCCGGCGCCCACTCCAGCTGCTGCATGTCTTCCCAGCCGAATGTCTCCAGAGGCACCGGCAGCCTAGAGGGCAGCACCCGCAGGTAAGGGAACCAGGGGGAGGTGCGGCCCTTGCCCACCTCACGCAGCAGCTTGGTGGCCAGGCGCACGCTCCAGGGCGCATCCTGCAGCCAGCCAGGGTCAGGGTCAGGGTCAGGGTCAGGGTCAGGGCCAGAGTCAGGGGGTGTGCACCTGGCCTGCCTCCCGGCCTCACCTCGTACACGAGGCGGTTGGACTCGCGGTCCGCTGCATGGTCCGTGAGGGCCAGGCGCAAGGGGACCCTGAGCACCACCTCCCCGGCTGCAATGTCCTGCACAGCCCACAGCCCACAGCAGAGGCCTCACCCACCAGCTCTACCCTCCGCCCCTGCCTGGCCAGAGGCGGGGACTGAAAGGCCCAAAGGCCTAACATCAAGGCTTTGCACACAGCAGGCCAAGCCTTGATGCAGGTGGGGTTGGCTGGGGGCCAGACGCCTGGACAGAGGAAGGAAGACTGCGCCCTCGCTGACGGGAGGTTGGCGCCTCGTGCCTTGCTCAGGTCAGCTTGCATGCACCTGGACAGTAGCTGCGGCAGGCTGGACCAAGCTAGCCAGGGCGTGCCAGCTGGCTCAGCCCTGCAGCTGGGGTGTCTGCGCCTGCCTGACAGCGGTGCCCGGGCTGCTGGCCTACAGGCGCAGGTGAAGAGGCAGGCTGCTGCCAGGCCCCACCCTGGCTGGAGCAGACCCTGTGCACTGATGACTCAGGGGCACACAGGGGCGGGGAACACCCTCTACGCCTGGCACGCTGCACCTGGAGCTGCCTTGCCTGCGGCAACGGATGGTATAGGTGAATCGCAGCCAGGCACCTGCTGTGGCTGTGCACTGCTGGGGGGGCTAGCCAGGCTCCCCCACCAGCCCACACTCACCCCCTGCCCACATACCCTGAGCCTGGCCTGCTGGCTGGGTGAATGCATGGCCCCCCCCGCCCCGTCATGCTGCTGCTGAGAGCTACTGACGCACTGCCACCCAGCTGCCATGGTGCCATGTGGGGGTCCAGGGGCCAGAGGGCCTCCCCCGCCCGCTGCCGCCACCCACCCTCTGCGCCATGAGGCCACGCTCTGGACTGCTGGCATCGCCCGGCCGCCCGCACTCCTCATACAGGGCCACCGGGGAGTCGTCAAAACCAATGCCTTGCACATCTGCCACAGGGAGTGGGGCACAGGGAAGGGGAGGCTTGGGGGAAGGGCGGCAGCAGCATGAGTGGGGAGAGCCCGGGCGGTAGAGGGGTGGGGGCAGCTGCATTCGCACCATTGGCCACTAGCCAAACCAGGAAGTCGTTGAGGGCCTGATGCGACTCGGACAGCAGCTCCTCGCCCTCGCCCTCTGCTCCAACCCCTGGCGGGTGCATCTCTGCTGCCTGCTGTGCAGCTGTACTCGGTGGTACCTCCCGCTGCTCATGCTGCAGCTGCTCGTGCTGCAGCTGCTCGTGCTGCTGCTGCTGTTTTTGCCCAGGCGCACAGGTCACGGACCAATGGGGGGCAGTGGGGGCGCCAGAGTCGGCCTGCTGAGGCGAGGTGGCTGGCACTACGTGGCAACCCAGGAAGCTCCTGCGAGCGAGGACGAGCTGTCCGATACGCGGGGGAGGAGGGGAACACCGTAGAGCCGAGCGCCAAGCTCCCCGCGCACGAAGCATTTCGATATCTGCTATCGAGCCTGCGCCACCTGTTGCTGATGGCTACAGGTAGGGTCAAGATGAAAAATCTTACAAATTGTCCCATGTGTCCATGCAGGTGGCTGCGGCCAGTGAAAAGCATGGCAAAGCGTTCCCAAGTCCGGGGCCTGATGTGCTTAACAAGAATCAACAACATCACCAGGTAAGCATTGACCCAACCCTACAAATGTGCATATGACATGAGCATATCCCACATGCCATGACACATGATTCAGGTGTTCCCAACATGGGGTTGGTAATATGCATGCATGTACTCTCTCAATACTGCATCGTTTTCAATAGCGTTTATCACATTGGCATTGGCGGTTTAGTCCGCGTAATCTGACCATCAGCGCACGACATTGGAGTCTTTGCTCGCGTACTGCCACATGTGCCCGCGAACAAACCACAGCGGCGAGACGGGTATCCTTGGGACGGTGAGCCACATCCCTGTGGCGCCATCTATCTGGCGTAGTGAGCTGGTTGTGCACAAATGGAATGTCCGGCAAACACCCATCGCGATGCCTGCCGGCATTTATTTTATACCTTTGTTTACGGCCTTTGTTTTATACGGCCTTTGTTTTATACCCATTGGCGCATCTATTGAAACAAACCGCACGTTAAACAGCCCAGGCCTCTATCAGTTTGACATCTTCAAAGTGACATCATGTTCTCCAAGCAGAATCAGGGCTACGGGGCTGTGGGGTGGCAGTTGAGCTATGCAACTTTGCACGCAGGTGGATGGGATGTAGGGGAGTGTAACTCTCAGAGGAGCCGAGTCCAAACTCGGTCATGGTGTGGAGTTGTGCGACTGACTGCATGGACCTGGTCCTGAGATCGGCTAAGGGAGTTGGGGTCCACAGACCAAAGCGAGCTTTGGACATATCTGAGTATGAGCGTGTGTAACAATGTCTAAAAGGAGCCTAACCTAGTAAGTAGCATGCTGTAAGTCCCAATGGTCGAGCTGTGGCATTGCCCTCTAGGTAAGGGGGGGAGGTGGCTCATTGCCACATCGCCGCAACCGCTTTCCGATCCGACTGATGCTGCCGACGCGCATGCGCATGTAGAGCAGCCTAAGCGACGAAGGCGGTCGCAGCGATGAGTACATGCCCCGCAACGGCCCAAATTTGAATCACTAACTTTGATGCTTTGCTGTGCACGACCTACTGAGTGTAAAACTATTCTGGATGGTCGAAAGGTAGCTGGCCGGGTTGGCTACATTGTGAATCATCTAGCATAGTATTTGGCGCAGTGAGTGCAGAGTTATAGCCGTCCTACTGCCAAGGGTCAGTTTCCTGTCATTTTCTGTTAGTTGGGAACACCTGATGAGGGCTGTGTGGTTCAGGAGTTGGCCATGCAGACACTGAGAAAACTCGTTTCCATGGTACACGTGTCCAGCTGGACATCCGCGTCTACTACTTCAGAATGTTAGCAAGCAGCAGCAAAAGAATTAAATACATAAACACACTGGGGACTGCAGGCAGGCCTGCTCCTCCACTGCCACGAGGCTGTAGTGCAGTATACTGCAACGCGTGGTGGCATGGAGATCAGACGACTCTTGGCTGGTTCTTGTTTCCATTCACACCGTGCAGATGCCAACTTTTCCCCTGGAGTGTTGGCCATCTTCTCAATCTCTAAGGTTTGCAAGGGAGGCTCAATAATAAGGAAAACACCGTCATGCGCGCTGTCAGCTGCGACGCATAGGAATGGCGAGTAACCTGCATGAGGTGGTGATGTGAACGATGGCAATTACATCGACAGCCTTTCTAGCCAGTGCCGCAGCGTAACAGGTGTGTTTCTGACGACGCAAGCCAGCCGGACTTGGAGCAGCCGCGCAGCCAGCAAACACTTTTCCTCGATTGTCTTCAGGGGAAGATGGTGCGGCACAACAATGTCGTGCCCAATGGCCACTTCCACAAGAAGTGGCAGTTCATGGTCAAGACCTGGTTCAACCAGCCAGCACGCAAGTTGCGAAGGAGAAAGGGTAGGTGTCCTACGGCCTTCAGCCATAAATGGCGGGAGCTGTAAGCTACAGTTACACTCCCTGCCGCAGCCCGTGCTGAGAAGGCAAAGTCCGTCTTCCCGAGACCTGTTGCCGGGGTCCTGAAGCCGGTGGTGCGCGGCCAGACGATCAAGTACAACACAAAGCAGCGTCTTGGCCGTGGGTTCACGCTGGAGGAGCTCAAGGTGCAGCGGGTGGCATTGTTGCACAATGGGCGTCCTGCAGCGCTGTGCCAGAGGCAGCAGCAGCGCTTGCTGGAATTTGTAGCCGTGCTCAGCACGGCGATGAAGCATGCAACCCGCTCTGTCGGCTGCAGGAGGCTGGTATCCCAGCGAAGTTTGCTCCTACGATCGGCATTGCCGTCGACCATCGCCGCAAGAACAAGTCGCTGGAGAGCCTGCAGGTGCCACTGGGCTAGCCTGCTTGGCACCACATGCATCCCTCATGCATTCCTTGCTTTCATCCTGTGTGCAGACAAACGTGGCCCGTTTGAAGGCATACCGCAGCAATGTTGTGCTGTTCCCAAGGAATGTGAAGAAGCCCAAGGTACATATGTGTATGTATATGTCGCACCTGGGGCGCAAGTAGCCAACACACAGCTAGGATGCCTCAAAGATGGCAACACGGCCTGTCTGTGTTCCTCAGCACTGCATGGGTGGCTGATGTTACACAACCTGAGTGCTGGCATAGTAAGCTGACTGTCCATGTCCTTGGTCCCTCCAGGCCGGTGAGGCTTCCGTGGCTGACTTCCGCGCTGTGGAGCAGTTCAAGGGCCCCCTGCAGCCCACCACTGTCACCAAACCTGCTCTAGAGCTCATGAAGGTCACCAAGGACATGAAGGTGGGCCCAGCCTTGAATCTGTGCAGCAGCCACTGGTGGCCGGATACCAACAGCCTGCCTGTGTGTGAAGGGCAGACTGCTAGCATGTGATGCTTACACTCGGACACGGCAGCATGTTGATCCTGACCTGTGGAGGGAAGTCAGAGGTGGTGTTGAGGTGACGCCTAGGACTAGTTGACTAGCTAGTCCTAGGCACGGTGCTGGCTGCGAATGCTCTCATATACTCTGTAGTGGAGCTGAGGTGATGGCTGAGTGTGCTCAACACCTGGCATGCTGACGGCGCAGGAGTTCAAGGCATATGGCAAGCTTCGCATCGAGCGTGCCAACGCACGGTTGGTGGGGGTGCGTGCAAAGAAGGCCAAGGAAGCTGCTGCCAAGGAGGAATGATCAGCCATGCTGGCTCATAGACTCCGTTGAAACTCTGCACAGCGTAGTGGCCAGACAAGTCCCTGTTGAGCTTAACAAGGGAGGCAAGCAAGGGTTCTGTGCTGTTTGCACTGATTGCGAATGGCAGTGCCAGCTGCTTGCCCACTGTGACTTCATGCAAGCGGCTTGCCTGTCAGACGTGTTAGTCAGGCTGGCCCACGTCCCACGCCAAGGTGCTCGTTCGCGGGTAGATAGGCCCTAGGGTGCTTCGGGGTGGTAGGCATGGAGGTCTGTTGGCACGCAATAGTGTTGGGTACGATGTGCTCGGCAACCGGGCAATATCGGTCGTCAATGCTAGGCACGTACGCCGCAAGGGCATGCTGGAAATTGGGTGGGAATTAAGGAGTCGTCCAGCGTACCTGCACAGCTCCCTACTGCCCTCATGCCACATCATATTTCCCCGTGCCCACTTCAGCTCAGCCACTTCGCGACTGATCAGAACTTTTAGTTCTGCACTGAATATGAGGTTCGGGGTTGCTCTGAAAACCGCAAATTAGCAAAAGGAATGACATGTTGCCCCAGGTGGCCCCAACTAACAGAAAACCTACCCTTGGTGATTGTGCTACGCACGTCCCCGGATAGATCACTCTGTAAGTTACGGGGTGAAGCGTGTTTCATTAATTTCCGCAAATTGTGCTGAGCGCACTGGTGGCTCAAAACTCAACATTCAAATGCATGCGTGTTTCCCTCATGCGCGCCTCGCCGCGACCGACCGACGTGGCCTAGTAGCCCCTGCAAATAGTCATGGACCGTCGCCGCAGTAAAAACGGTGATCATGGCACGCCAAACACATGCAACTGAGCAGTACGGATGCCATGGCCACTCTGCCAGGCCCCACAAGGTGTGCAGGCCACTGTTATGTTACCTTGCTGGGCAGTTTGCGTCCAGTCTCTCACGTTCGCCCTGCGCTTGCGCGGCGAGCTCGTGTTCATCTCCGCTTTGGGCCCCTGCTGCTCCTCAGCTGCAGCAACAAGTGGATGGGTGAGCAGCCCTCGGGCTGCACTTGCATCAGCTGCCTGCTGCTGCCAAGGGGGGTGCAGCAGGAGGGGGGAGCAGGTCAGGGGCGGCACTGATGACGCCTTGAAAGTGTCATAGCCTGATTTAGCCCCATCTCAAGCACCTGACAGCAGCCTGCTCAGCCGATACCTCCCTGGAGGCCAACCTGAAGCACAATAACGTCACCCTGGCCACAACGGACGGTGTGGGAGGTGTACCTGGACCCCAAGTGGGCACGGCAACGGCTGAGGCTTTGCGGAGCTCAGGACCGGGCGCTGGAGCAGTTCTTCAAGCAGGTGAGGGTAGGTGGGTGGGTGGGTGGGAGGGAGGGTATGGGACTGAGAGGTGATGGATTGGGCATGAAGCAAAAGAGTAGTTGGCCGTGCCATGCTGTTAGAGGATAGCCGGGACAACAGGATACATGGCTGACTATACGAGGATTTGCGATTAGTAGCAGACGGAACAGCTAAGCAACTGCAATACTAATGGCTTGCGTACTCTTGAGAGAAGACGCTTGACCGGACGGGTGATTCCAGGGAGACGACTTGCAGACGGAACTGCACGGAGGTGACTGGTGCTTTGTTCTGGGAAGCTCCAAGTACTTACAATAAGCAATGCTAGACATTAAATCAGCAAAGATCAACTAACAACTAACAGAAGATACTTTTAGTAGAATCCCGCATGCAACACAAGATCTAACATGCAGGGCTGGAAAGACCTGCAGGCGCATTCAAAGATCATGCAAACTAGGTTCAAAGCAGCACTGTAACACTCTCCCCCACTCCGAAAAGCTACGTCCCGGAGCTGAAAACCTTCTACTGCTTTGCTGTTGTCTTCCAGTTCTTGGGCTGTTTGGTACGCCGTGCGTAGTCGTCGAGCAGCTTCTTGAGCACTCCCTTGGACAAGTCTTGTTGTAGCTGGGTCAGAGGCAGCCAGCTGTTCTCATGATCGGGGTGACCCAACCACTTGACCTGGAGTTGAAGCTGACGGCGCTGGAATCGGTGGTTGCGGAACTCTTGCACATGGAAGTGTGTTTCACCGTCAATGACTTCAGGCTCAGGTGGCGGTGCAGGGTTGCGTGTGGGGAACATGGCGGATCCATCATTGTGTACTTTAACATGAGATACGTGAACTACTGGATGCATGCTCTTCCAGACAGGAGGAAACTCCAGCCGCAGTGCCACTGGTGTGACTACTTCAAGGACACGGAAGGGACCATGTTGCCTGGGAGAGAACTTGCGTGTGGCGTGATCAGCAGCGGATTGTGCAATCTGTGAATGAGTGAAGAAGCTGTCGGCCAGGTAGACCTGGTCTCCAACCTTGAAATTGTGGTCCTGACGTTTAGCGTTTGCATACTTAGTAGCTCGTTCTTGTGCATTGTGGAGGTGATGTGTGGCTGCTGTGATATCAGCTGCCATGCGCTGGAGGAAGGCTTGAGCCGACTCTTTGTCTGCTGGTGCAACGTGAGACGCTGGTACAGACAGAGACAGCGGCGTGTGTGGTTGTTGTCCTGAGTTGAGGTGAAAAGGTGTGAAACCTGTAGCTGCGTGAACGGATGAGTTGTAGGCGAATTCAGCCGCAGTGAGGTGTGTGTCCCAGTCGTCGTGATGGGGTGAGACGAAGTTGCGGAGCATGTCTTCTAGCGTGCGGTTCGCTCGCTCAGTCTGGCCATCGGTTTGAGGGTGGTTGGCCGTCGACATGTTGAGATGTGTGCCTGTGAGATGAAATAGCTCCTTCCAGAATGCAGCTGTGAAGCGTGGGTCGCGGTCCGACACGATGACCTTGGGAAGGCCATGCAGCCGGAAAACATGATCGAAGAAGATGCGTGCCAGAATTGGTGCTGTGACTGTGGTGGTAGTGGGGACAGCGTGGATCATTTTAGTGAGCTTGTCGACAAAGACAACAATGGCATCGTGTCCAGCTGCAGTGGAGGGCAGCTGAGTGATGAGGTCCATGCTGACATGTTCCCAGCGGTGCTGAGGAATAGGGAGAGGATGTAGAAGACCGATTGGTTTGGCTGTGTTGGATTTGTTTCGTTGGCAGTGTGTGCAGGTGCGGACGTAGTTGTGAACTGATGCTGCCATGCGGGGCCAAAAGAAATGGCGTGATAGTTGTGCGTAGGTTTTGTCCCTACCGAGATGACCGGAGATGGGGATGTCATGTGCTTCACGGAGTAGGGCGGTGCGCATGGGTCCCACCGGGATGTAAAGCCGGCGAGTCCCCCGTCCAGTGTGGTACATGAGGTTTCCCTGGATTTGAAACTGGCGTGCTTTGCCAGCCAGTGCAGCCGCTAGGTGGCGCTGGTACTGTGGATCTGCAGTCGCTGATTGCTCATCGATGTGCAGTTGAGGATGGGGTGCGGAGAGCGACTCCGTTCCCGTGGCAGTCGGAATGCCTGGAGTGTTTGGGGCCAATGGAATGCCCGGAGTGTTTGGGGCCAATGGAATGCCCAATGCGGAAGTGTACAGCTGGTAGTCAGCTCGACGGGATAGCGCGTCCGCCACCACGTTTTGCTTCCCAGGTATGTGGTCGATGTGGCAGTTGTACTCTTGGAGCACTTCCATCCAGCGGGCTTGTCGCCTACTGTCAAGTCGTGGCTGTGTTTGCAGGTGTTTGTTTGCCCAATTGTCGGTGAGCAGCGTGAATTGTGCGCCCAGTAGGTAGTGGCGCCAGACTTTGAGTGCTTCCACCAAGGACAGCAGCTCTTGTTCATGTGTGGGGTAGTTGCGTTCTGCTGGGAGCAGCTTCCTGGAATGGTAAGCCACTACACGCTCAGCAGGTCCAGTGCCTTGTGACAGCACTGCGCCAATGCCTATGCCAGAGGCGTCGCAGCGTAGAGTGTATGGTTGTGTTGGATCAGGTGCAATGAGGATTGGTGCCGATGTGAGTGCTTGTTTCAGAGCATCAAAAGCTGACTGCTGGGTAGAGGTCCATGTCACCTTGCCCTGCTTGTCATGCCCATCAGCCTGTGTGAGTGCCGTGAGTGGTGCAGCGATGGATGAGAAATTGTTGACGAAGCGGCGGTAGTAGTTAGCAAGCCCCAGAAAGCTGCGCACATCATGCACAGTTGTAGGGACAGGCCATGAGTTGATTGCAGCTAATTTGCTAGGGTCACATGCAATGCCTGTGGATGTAATGATGTGTCCCAGAAACTCAGTCTGAGACCTGCCAAACTCACACTTGGAGAGTTTAGCATAGAGCTTGTGTTGGCGTAGGAGTGATAGAACTCTGTCCAGGTGTTTGGCATGCTCTTCATGTGTGCGTGAGAAAATGAGGATGTCGTCAAGGTAGACTATGACATGGTCGTCAAGTTCCTGTCTGAAGATGTCGTTCATGAGGCGTTGAAATGTTGCTGGTGCATTACAGAGCCCAAATGGCAGGACTGTGAACTCAAAGTGTCCATACCGTGTGCTGAATGCTGTTTTGGGGATGTCTTCTGGTGCAATGCGAATCTGATGGTACCCCTGCCTGAGGTCTATCTTACTGAAAACCGTTGCTCCATGCAGCCTGTCCAGCATGTTCTCTACTCGTGGCAGTGGGTATTTGTTTTTGATGGTGATGCGGTTGAGTGGGCGGTAGTCGACACACATGCGAAACGTGCCGTCTTTCTTACGAACAAACAGCACGCCTGCTGCGTATGGGGAGGTGCTGGGACGAATGAACCCTTTCTCTTGCATCTCAGTTATCTGGGCTTTCAGCTCAGCCAGCTCACTGGTGCTCATGTTGTATGTGGACCTGGTGGGAGGCCTTTTGCCAGGCTCTACTTCGATGCGGTGGTCCACAGCACGTTGGGGTGGCAAGCCTGCTGGTAGGTCTGCTGGGAACACATCTGCAAACTTCTGTGTGATGGCTGTGCAATCCATGATTTGATGACGATCTGTGGCAGAGTCAATGCCAGCTGGAGTGATGGATACCAAGAACATGGGTTGACGAGTCTGCATGGCGACACGCAGCCCGGCCGTGCTGATGGTGTACTTGTCTATGTCAGGATGTTTTGGGGATGGTGGTGCTCTCAGGGTGTGCTTACGCCCTGCGTGCTGGAATGACATGGTGTTGAGCTTCCAGTCGATGTGTGGGTTGAGGTCAGCAAGCCATGGTTTGCCTAGGATGATGTCAAAGCCGTGCAGTTTGGTGCAATGCAATGTTTGTACCCCTTTGTAGGAGGACATCCTGAACCGTGCATTGGGTATCATGGCTGTGCTCTGCTGTTGATGACCATCAGCCAGTCTGATCATGTCTGGGTCGTGCTTCTGAGCTGCCTGCACTTCAAACTTGTCGCAGAACTCTTCATCAATGAAAGAGGCTGACGCTCCTCCATCGATCAGAATGCGCACTGGATGCTTGTGGAATGTGCCAGCGAAGATGAGCAAGTCTGCTGGCTGGCCCTGTGTGTTGCTGAGTTTGGTTATGCGATAGCGTGGTGCTATGGGTGCTGTAGGTGCTGTAGGTGCTGGAAGCACATCTATGGTTGTGTCGCTGATTGGGATTGATGTCTTCGCCTCTTGAATGGGCTCAGCGCTAGTTTCTACTGCTGTGGGTGCGGATGATGCGCTGTGTAGTGCAAGGTCAGCTGGAGCTGCCTGTGGTGGATGTGGAACCGTGCTTACTTCCCGCCGGACGGTCTCGGCCACTGGTCGTTTTTTCGATGTGGTTGTTTTTTGGGGTGCTTACAGTCACGCAGCACATGTCCCTTTTCGCGACAGTAGGTGCACTGATTGTTGGCGTGATACTGGGCTTTCTCTTCCTCCGTGAGTGGTGTGTATCGTGATGGCTGGTGGTCCAGCGGAGGTCTGCCCAGTAGAGCTGCTTTGTGCACGTGGCCGTGGTTTGTTGTGCGAAATGAAGCCCAGTTGCATGGGGACCGTGGTGGAAATGCCTGCATCTCGATATGCAGAGTCGTGAGCCACAGCAATCTCCACAGCCTGCGAGAAGCTAGTGGGATTCTGGATGTCGACTAGTGCTCGTAGTGGTGGGTGTAGACCTTGACGGAACCTGTCCAGCTTTTCTCCCTCATGCATGTCTGGAATCTGGACGTACAGTGAGCGGAGTTGTGTAGCATATGACACAGCTGACTGGTTGGGCTTCTGCCTTGCTAGGTGCAGCTGGTCTCTGGCTTTGGACTCGTCTGATTTGGTTTTGAAGGCTGCCTTCAATGCTGATGCAAATGCATGCCATGAGAAGAAAGATGTGGTGTCAGCCCGAATGGATCGATACCAAGCGCTTGCCAGTCCAGTCAGTCTTACACTGGTTGAGACTATCTTCTGCTCCTCAGATGCACCCGGATACAATGAGAACACATCAGCCACTTGAAAAAGGAAAGTGTTCACATCACCACGGCCATCATACATAGGCACTTCACTAAGCTTGATCAAGCCCATGAAGGTAGGTGCCTGCTGTGGGACTGGATGTGGTGGTGCTGATGGTTGTGGAGGGGCTGTGGGAGTCTGTGCTTGTGTGGTGTGTTGTTGTGATGCTAGCAATTGGGTTAGGGCTGCTGTCATGCCACCAAGCTGTG
This sequence comes from Haematococcus lacustris, assembly GCA_030144725.1. Classification (NCBI taxonomy): domain Eukaryota; kingdom Viridiplantae; phylum Chlorophyta; class Chlorophyceae; order Chlamydomonadales; family Haematococcaceae; genus Haematococcus; species Haematococcus lacustris. The sequence goes on along the minus strand of JASKMD010000008.1, from coordinate 17,667,111 downwards.
ATTCTAATGCTTGTGACATTGTGTTGAGGGCCATCATGACGCTCTGTGCCTCAGTCATGGGGGTCTCCATCTATCCACGCCTAGCTGCCTTGGCTGCCTGGCGTCTCTGAGCTGCCTGGCTGTTTGTGTTCACAGCCTGAGCTGGTGGTGGGACTGTGACTGGGTGTGGGTATGGTATGGGTTGTGGGTATGCAAATGGAATAGTGGCCCTACCAACGGCTATGTTGTTGATGAGCTGCTGCAAACCAGCCACCTGACTACGTAGCTCGCGGCTGGTTGCGTGATGGTAGTCCGCTGCAGCCCGGAACTTCGCGCACAGCTGGCACGGGTTGGAACTGGATGTCTGGACTGGGCGGTGGTGGGGTTGCGGCTGGGCAGGAGGCGGTACGGTCACTGGTACGGTCGGCCCCACAGTCGATGTTGCACTAAAGTCAGGTACTGGGATGGGCGTGTGCTTCCTAGTAGTCGCGCGCGCTGCAAAAAGCAGGTGGGCACCGTTTGCACGGGTAAAACGCTGCTTTCGCAGGTGAGCACTGCTTGCGCAGGTGAAACACTGTTCGTACAGGTAAAGGCACTGCTTTCGCAGGTTCAAACACTGCACGCAGTCACTTGTACTGCTATCTAGCGCAGGTGGGCGTGGCGATGAAAGCCACTGGGTGCACTAACCTGCAGTCGGAGCTGGTGGGTTCGCAGCTGAAACTGCAGGTGCTTCGGGGGTCGGAGCTCCGTCCTTGATCCCGAGTAGCGCCAAGACGTCGAAATCGTCCGGGTGCTCGTCGTGCACTGCAAAGGCCGATGATCGAAAACGTGGAAACCAAATGTTAGAGTATAGCTGGGACAACAGGATACATGGCTGACTATACGAGGATTTGCGATTAGTAGCTGACGGAACAGCTAAGCAACTGCAATACTAGTGGCTTGCGTACTCTTGAGAGAAGACGCTTGACCGGACGGGTGATTCCAGGAGACGACTTGCAGACGGAACTGTACGGAGGTGACTGGTGCTCTGTTCTGGGAGGCTCCAAGTACTTACAATAAGCAATGCAAGACATTAAATCAGCAAAGATCAACTAACAACTAACAGAAGATACTTTTAGTAGAATCCTGCATGCAACACAAGATCTAACATGCAGGGCTGGAAAGACCTGCAGGCGCATTCAAAGATCATGCAAACTAGGTTCAAAGCAGCACTGTAACACATGCCTAAGTAGTTGCCACCATGTCAGCCAGACTGTGTGCCTTGTGTGCATGGCTGCAGTTCGAGAAGAAAATGGCGGAGTTGTCCATGAAGCGCCACAATCATGCCAAGCAGCTGGTGGTGTTGCCTGGCACTGAGGGAGGCTAGGGTGCTGATGCGGTGCTGCGGGCCTGCTGCAAGGTGCACTCATAAAACTTAATCCCTGCATTTGTCCCTGCATGTTACAGTTCAACTTTAGACCTGGTATGCATGAGCTTTGAATGCGCTTGCAAGTCTTTTTAGCCTTGCATGCGTGAGATGTGACTTTCGGTTTACTTAAGCTGAGACCAACCAGGCCTTGGGAGTTTTTTTGGATTGGATTGGGGATGACTGATCCTGTCTACTCGATGTCTGATGAGGGATCCTGTCTACTCGATGTCTGAAGCGCGCTACTTCCAGAGTACGAAAGCATCAGCAACAGCCCCTACGCAGCCACTACCACTGTCGGAATAGATTCTGGCCTCCGTCGCCAGCCATGTATACTGCTGCCCCGGCTATACTCTAACATTTGGTTTCCTCGCATCGATCATCAGCCTGTGCTCTTGCCTCACGCAACGCAGTAGTCGAGCTTTTGAGGTTTTGGGCAGTACTTTCGGGCAGTACCTCCGGTGCAAGAACGCCGAAGGCTCAAGCTACCGCTGACACACCAGCACCATCGCAATGTGAGCTTGCTCAGCTGCTTAACTCGCAGCGCTGACCTGCAGTGTTTGTACCTGCAGTGTTTCAGATGCCTACCCGCGAAAGCGGTGCCCACCTGCGAAAGCAGTGACTACCCGCGACAGCGGTGTTTACCTGCGCAAGCAGTGCTCTACCTGCTGCATGCAGTGCTACCTGCTCTTTGCAGTGAAATCTGGACTCCGTACCTCGCGGGACCTTAGTACCTCGCGGGACCCACCCATTGCTTAGCTTCACTTCGCAGCCCAAGTTCGACACGCAGCCCAAGACAGGCGGGCTGGAAGCCTTCGTTTACTTGCAGCCCAGTTACAGTTTGCCAGCAGCCTGCGTGCACCTCCATCAATACCACCACCACCCTCACGATACGTTGACATTGTAAAGCCAGCCATGTTTAATTGGCTGTGTCTTAGCTTCTACCAGTCCATTAGGGCACACAGTCTGGCCGAAGCACCAACCACGGTACCATCATAGCCATCAGCACAGTATCAAACCATGTCTGGTCACTGGCTCAACAACCTGAGCACACCACCATCAGCCCCACCTCCACCCTTTCTCCAGTTACGTTGACACTCGTTGTAAACACTACCAACCCCAGGCGTACACGTAAACCTCTTGCTGAATCATCATCATCAGACCAAAACACGAGCCTCAGACCGCAGAACACACCACCAGCCATGTTACAAGGCTGTGTCTCCACCTTCCATTGTTACCTGGCACGCTGCCTTAACATTCACGGCCAGGTCGGGATCAAACCTCCTACCACAGAGTTGTAAGGCACAGTTACACACCACTGATCACAGTCCACTGGCTCAATCTACCATCAGGCCAACCCACAACCCAAGGCATCAACCATCACGGTTACAATCATCGAAGGCCACATCAACCTACACTATTGCAGAGCTCAGTCATCAGCCACAGAGACGACACCCAGCATAGCTCTAGCTACAGCCTACACTCCTGCATTCCTTGCAGAGAACATCATACACAACATGGCAGCAGAGCTACACAGCCCAGCAGCCTGCCCACACAAACAAGCCGCATAGCGTCACACAACATGCGCACATCCTGGCAGCCTGAGGTAGCACACCTGAGGTAGCACACAAACACTCCGGGCATTCCATTGGCCCCAAACACTCCGGGCATTCCATTGGCCCCAAACACTCCGGGCATTCCATTGGCCCAAACACTCCGGGCATTCCATTGGCCCCAAACATTCCAGGCATTCCAACTGCCACGGGAACGGAGTCGCTCTCCGCACCCCATCCTCAACTGCACATCGATGAGCAATCAGCGACTGCAGATCCACAGTACCAGCGCCACCTAGCGGCTGCACTGGCTGGCAAAGCACGCCAGTTTCAAATCCAGGGAAACCTCATGTACCACATTGGACGGGGGACTCGCCGGCTTTACATCCCGGTGGGACCCATGCGCACCGCCCTACTCCGTGAAGCACATGACATCCCCATCTCCGGACATCTCGGTAAGGACAAAACCTACGCACAACTATCACGCCATTTCTTTTGGCCCCGCATGGCAGCATCAGTTCACAACTTCGTCTTACTCAATCACTACCATCTCATACTATCACCATCTTCTCTTACTATCTCCTCGTGCTACCACTATCTTTGCTTTCTTATGCTTCTCTCCATTCGGCTCATTTCCTGGACGATTTCTGGACGATGTCTTCACCGTCAGCTGACACAAGCTCTACTGTGGACAACGAGACTACATCAAGACCTTTAGCTCGTGCTCTCTTGCATGAAACTTGCATGAGATTTGCATGAGGTTTGCATGATTGCTTGTTTGCATGTAGCCTGTGCATGTCTGCTTTTCACTTGCCTGCTTGTTCTGTGATCGCATGACTGTTTTTCCCAGACACTAGAAGCTCCGGGACGTAGCTTTTTGGAGTGGGGGAGAGTGTTACAGTTCAACTTTAGACCTGGTATGCATGAGCTTTGAATGCGCTTGCAAGTCTTTTTAGCCTTGCATGCGTGAGATGTGACTTTCGGTTTACTTAAGCTGAGACCAACCAGGCCTTGGGAGTTTTTTGGATTGGATTGGGGATGACTGATCCTGTCTACTCGATGTCTGATGAGGGATCCTGTCTACTCGATGTCTGAAGCGCGCTACTTCCAGAGTACGAAAGCATCAGCAACAGCCCCTACGCAGCCACTACCACTGTCGGAATAGATTCTGGCCTCCGTCGCCAGCCATGTATACTGCTGCCCCGGCTATACTCTAACACTGCACTTTGCCGACCTTGCCCGATCAGGCTGAAATTTTGATAGGTGGTAGTTAATAATAAAACACATTTTTTAAAGGCGGTTGCGCTGTGACCCTAGGGCGTAAGTGCAGGGATGAGTGCAGGGATAGGTTGCGGGTCACAGCGCAACAGCTTTTGATTTTTCCGAAATATTTTCCTGAAAGATATGTTTTATTTTCTGCAAACTACCATCTATCAAAATTTCAGCCTGATCGGGCAAGGTCGGCAAAGTGCAGGGACAAATGCAGGGATTAAGTTCTATGAGTGTGGTGTGCGGGCCTAGGGGCGAAGACCAGCGACAGGGCAGGGTGGTGCTTGTGGATGAGCACCGCACCACCCGGGTCAGCTCAGCAGTGAATGGGCCAGCAGCCCTGTGAGGAGCAGCTGGACCATGAGCAGCCAATCAGGCCTGCAGACTGAAAGCCCACAGCAGGGCAGGTGGAACACCGCCTGCTATGCCCAGCCTGGAGCCAGCAGCATGATTAGCAAGTGCGGGGCATGATGTGGTACCCGGTAGTGGCACTATGCAAGCCCCCACAGGCGCCATGCAGCAGCCAAGCAGCAACACAGCCAGCAGCCTCAGAGCCTGGGCCTAGCACTCCCACCCCAGCCAAGCGCAGCAAGCGCACCAAGGCTGAGCAGGCAGCTAAGCCGACCCAGCCCACCAAGGGCAAAGGCAAGGCCAAGGGCAAGGCTGCCAAAGCCAAGCCAGCACCACATCCAGGCAGGTGGATAGACCGGGACTGCAATGCAACATTGAACGTGCAACGCGCTGGGGAGGCGCCCACTGGAGCTGTGCTGGTGGCCTGAGCAGGCAGCTCTGCCGGCCAAGGTGGTGCAGCGTGCCGCCCTGCGCATGGACGAATGGCAGTCTCACCCGGGTGTGTGGGACCCTCACTGCACGTGGCACCAGTTCGACCAGGACATCCAGGCCATGGCTGAGGGCAGCCCATGCAGCACCGGGTTGCGCCTCCACCTCGAGGTGTACTTCCTGGCTTGTCCCACCTCCAATGCCCCAGTGGAGTCCTTGCTACAAATGCTGAAGCATGAAGCTGGCCGCTTCATGGAGTTGCCTGCGCTCCTGGAGCATATGTCCCTGCACACACATCGGTCCATCCTCAACAACATAGTTGTGCAAGACTTCACGCTGCAGCTGCCTAAGCTTCGCGCTGCGGTGCGGCTGCATGAGGTGGCTGCAGCCGTAGCCAGGGCACCAGCCACAGCCGCACGCAACGCCACAGCAGCTGCTTGCAGTGCCGGGGTGGTTGTGGTGAATGTGGGGGACCATGCAAGCCACAGCAGCGGGTGGTAGCAGCAGCAACAGCAGCAGTGTGCAGCAGAGTTGTGTCAGCTGGTGTGCCCCCCCCACAGCCACCCCCGCCCCCACATCCACCCCCACCGCAGCAGCAGGGCCGGAGCTCGTGGGGCAGAGAGCCGCCTGCATCACCTGATTTCGGCCACATGTATCATTTGGCGCTAGTTGCAATCGCCACCGAGGGGCAGGCTGTTGTGGCTCAAGCGCCGGCTCCTGGCTGCATGCTCCGCAAGCGTACCACACCTGCTGGGTTGGGGCAGCCTCAGACAGCTGCCACGCGCAAGCGGTGACACACGAGACATAGTTACACAAAGGTTGTAGTGGCCACCTCTCCCAACCGCACCTGCCAACTGCCTCCGTGCCACATTCGCGCAATCGTTTTCCAATCCGACTGCTGCTGCCGACGCTGCTGCTGCCGACGCGCATACTCATGTAGAGCAGCTTAAGCGACGCGGGCGGTCGAAGCGATGATTGCATGCTCCGCTACAGCTCAAATTTGAATCACTAACTTTGATGCTTTGCTGTGCACGGCCTACCCAGTGTATAATTATTCTGGATGGGGAAATGGTAGCTGGCCGGGTTGCCTACATTGTGAACCATCTAGCATTATTTTTGGCGTAGTAAATGCAGAGATACAGCCGTCCTACTACCAGGGGTCGGTTTCCTGTCATTTTTTGTCAGTTGGGGTCGCCCGAGGGTGGGACTAGGGTGCGTTTAATTTCGAGAAGTCGAATGAGATCATTTATTAGTCAAGTAGTGAGTGGTGGGTACGTCTCGACAGTCTGATGGCCGCGGCCGAGGTGCTTCATCCCCTGCTTTGCCTGCTGGCGGGTGAGTTGTGGACTTGACGACTCGCAGCAACGGTTAGGATCATTTGCCCGGCTTTCTGCAGTGTTACAGCCCTGGCCGCAACTTATCGGACCGAGCAGCGCGGCCACCACAGCAAAGCGTATGCGGAGTCTTCTGTGGCTCCTGACCCATCACCGACCCTCGGATTGCGCTTTAGCCGCAGGCTCACCGCTCGCGCTACTCTGGACGTGCGTGGCAGTGGGAGCGGCCGTCGCAGGATGGGCGATAGAAAGGCGGCGAAGGTACGGCAGCGGCTTGCGCAGTCACGACCTGCCCGGCTGACGAGCAACGACAACGGGAGCTTGCAGCGGAACAGGGCGGGGCGCTTGCCTGCGAGGCGCTGGGAAGGAAGTGCGCAGCCACCCAGCCAGCTTGCTGCGATGTTCTGCTGCCCGCACCCTGGCAGCGTCACTTGGCTCGAGTCCTGGGTGCCAGCGCTGGGTGCAGGAGCCTGCTGCCTGCTGCCTGCTGCCTGCTGCCTGCTGCCTGCTGCCTGCTGCCTGCTGCCTGCTGCCTGCTGCCTGCTGCCTGCTGCCTGCTGCCTGCTGCCTGCTGCCTGCTGCCTGCTGCCTGCTGCGCTTGCTGGTGGCACGGCTGCCGTTGCTGCTGGCTGCTGCTGCTGCTGCCAGTGCTGCTGTTACTGCTTCTCTCACGCCTGTAGCCAAGATTGTTTGTTGCGGTGAGGGCTGCAGGGCGTCGCTGCTGGGTCTGCGCCAGATGCCCGGCCCCTGGACCCGCGGGCTGCCCCTGATAGGCAACCTGTTGGAGGTGATGCGCCTGGACTTCCACCGCCTGCTGCTGCAGTGGGCTAACACTTACGGCGGCGTGTACAGGCAAGCGCTGCGCCAGGAGGGGGCCACACACCAGCACCACCTAGACCACAGCCCCAGCCCTAGCCCCAGCCTCACCCAGCCTGTGCCGCCAGCTTGGTATGACGGACACCAGCTCTCCCTGAGCACCTACCTAGCACACCACCCCAGCCCCGGCTGCAGCCTCACCCTAACCTCTTGGACAACAGCTTCGCGAGCAGGGGGGGCGCTGGGCCACAACCGGTGACGGCAGTGCACGCCATCACCACCACCACCACCACTACCACCACCACGCTCCCCTCCCAGCCCACTACCTCAGCCTTACACGCAGCTGCCTTGCTCACAGCTGCGACAGAAGCTCCAAGCGCAGCTGCAACAGCAAGTGCAGCCATGCTGGCGGCCCAGACCCCGCAGCGCGTCAGCAGTTCAGCTAGCAGGCCCCCCTACAGCCCCCTCCACAGCTGCTCCGCCCTCCTCACACCATGCACCCTCCTTGGCCTCCTTGCAGCATCTACAGGGACCCCAGCCACGCCGCCCGCTGTAGCCACTGTCGGGGCATGGGGCATGCAGCGCAGCCTGTTCTTGACACAAGCAGAGACACGCTGATGGGGACTGGGCAGTCAGGCCAGCAGCCTCCCTCCCAGCGGCATGCAACGAGGGCAGAGGTCAGGGTCAGGTTCGACTAACCCTAACCCTGACCCTGACCCTGACCCTAACACCCACAATGCCGGGAATTGCAGGGGTCAGGAGTCCGCAGGGCAGCTGGCATGGCATGGTGCTGACAGCCAGCTTGCCCTGCAGCCGGCACCATGGTGGCTCTGCCTCGGCTGCACAGCGTCCTCCTCAGCTGCATGATCAGGTCCACCCAGCTGGCCTGCCGGGGCAAGGGGTGGCGGTGCAGCTGGCTGCCAGCAGCAGCCCCGTCTAGCAGGCAGGCATGGCAGTGGGGGTGCTGGTAGGAGCAGCCACGTGGCAGTGGTGTAGGGTAGTCGATACGACAATCTTGCAGCACAGTCAGTGGAGCAATCACGAGGCAGTGGCGTGTGTTGGCTTGTGCTGGGCTGCAGGGTGCGGGCGCTGTGGATTGACGGCGTGGTGGTCACTGACCCCAAGCTGCTGGCCACCATCTGTGGTCGCGGTCCCGGCGCAATGGACAAGGCCAGCATCATGTACTCCACCATCAACCAGGCAAGCCTCCTCACCCTCCCTGCTGCTGCTGCCACTGCTGCTGCTGCCGCTGCTGCCCTGCACTGGTGCCGCGCCCCTGCCACTGCCACTGCCATTGCTCCTCTGAGGCTGCCCCCACCCCCCGCGTCATCAGCCAGGCAGGGACCGGCAGCACCTCCTCCCCCTCCTCCCCCTCCCCACCTTGACCCTCCCCCCATAGCCCTCGCCTTGCCCCCTAACCCAGGGTTTCCCTGAACTAACCGAACTAGCTAACTTGAGTAAACAAACTCAGCTAGCTTACGGCCAGGCACGTAGTCCCCGTGTGGCCTGACCGCCCCTGACCACCCTCAGACCTGCCCTCAGGCCTCCCGGCCCACCCCCACAGCGTGCTGCAGGCCCAATGGCCCTACGGCCCAATGGCCCGATAGCCCTGGTGTCCGCAGATGTGTTCTCCAGCCGGCCACGCCAACCTTCTGACCAGCCTGGCTGACCCCGCCTGGCGTGCGGTGCGCAAGGCGGTGGCTGTGGCCTTCAGCCTGCAGAACATCAAGAAGAAGTACCCGGTGAGGGGCAGGGGTGAGGGGCAGGGGTGAGGGGCAGGAGTGAGGGGCGCAGCAGCGGGGCGGGGAGAAGAGGAGGAGCAGGCCGCACTTGTGGGAGCAGAGGGGCGCAGGCCTCTTACACCCTCCACAACTGAATGCTGCAGCCGACTGTGCATGGCAAGGCACCCCACCCCCCACCCTGCCACTCCCCCACCCCCCGCAGGTCATTCGCAGCTGCAGCGAGCGCCTGATAGGGCAGCTGGCGGGGCTGGCTCAGTCCTCAGCCGCGGCGGGCAGGCCAGACATCGTGGTGGATGTGGACCAGGCGGCGCTGCGCGTGACCCTGGACGTCATCGGCCTGGTGGGCCCCCCACAGCCCAGTACCTCAGACAACGCTGCTGCTGCTGCTGCTGCTGCTGCTGCTGCTGCTGCTGCTGCTGCTGCTGCTGCTGCTGCTGCTGCTGCTGCTGCTGCTGCTGCTGCTGCTGCTGGTGGTGGTGGTGGTGGTGGTGGTGCTGGTGGTGGTGGTGGTGGTGGTGCTGGTGGTGGTGGTGGTGGTGGTGGAGTGGAGGTCCAGGGGGAGGGGGGCAAGCCAGGTGTCCTGCCGCCTGAGTGTCTGGCCCTGGCGCTGAGCTGGACTCGGGCGCTGAAGACCTGTGCAGGTTGCATGGTGGCGGACGGCATGAGGCAGCCAGGACCCACTCCTTTCATGTCATGGCTGGCACATTGCCCCCTCCCTCCCTGCCCCCTCCCACCCCTGCCCCTTCCCACCCTGCCCCCTCCCACCCCTCCCCCTTCCCACCCTGCCCCCTCCCAACCCTTCCCCCTGCCCCCTGTCTTCAGGCCGGGTTCGGTCACGACTACCGCAGCGTGTACCAGGGCAGTGATTGCACGCAGCCGGCGCCCCACACCCACCTGCTGCGCATCCTCCCCCGCTGCTTCACTGAGGCAAGGCTGCCCTGCAGCGCATCCGCCCCCGCTGCCTGACCTGCCCACCCCAGCTGCCCTGCCCGCCTGCTGACACCTTAGACACCCCTGCCTCTGCCTCCCCAGCCCCCCGTGGCCTCAATTGACATTTGCTCAGAGCATGCTGTGTCCAGCTGCTGCTACCGCTGCCCCTAAAAAAAGAAAAAGAAAGATATTGCCAAAACTTTCCCAAAACGATTTCCCACAGTTTGACATTTTTTGAGGCTTTATGACGACAGCACCCAGACAGGCCGGCGGTCAGTGGCCTTGCGTCAGCAGGGGGGCTGAGGGTGAGGGTGCGCCCCTGCTGCCCTGCCCGCACCCTGACTGGCCTGCCTGGCTGGGCTTGAGGGGCGGCCTGGCTGCGGGGTGGCTGCAGGCCATGAACCGGCTGATCAGCCCGGGCAGGGCGCTGTGCCCGCCCCTGTTCAAGTACGGCCCCAAGGGTAAGCTTAGGGGGTCAGGGGGGCAGGGTAGGGCATCACGCATCAGGGGGCGGGCGGAGGGTAGGGGGGGAAGAGGGGGGGGGGTGGGGAGGGGGGCAAGGGGGGTGGAGGGGAGGGGTGAGAGGGGGAGGGGGAGGAGGGGGGAGCGGCTGCCCCCATCAGCAGCGTCCAACAGCCCAACCCCTTACTCGGTGCCTGTCCCCTCCCTCCCCCTACCTCCTTGCCTGCCCCCACCCTGCTGCCCCCCCTCCCCCCTGCTCCCTCTGGCGCCCCTGCAGGTCAGGAGGCGTTCAACAGCTTCCAGCGTGAGATGCGCGTGCTTCTGCGCAACTGCCTGCTGCGCCCTAAGCCCCCGCTCCGGGACGACACAACCATTGGGGCGCAGCTGTGGCGGGCATTTCACGAGCAGCAGCCCGCCCCCCCGCCCCCATCTGCCCTGAAGCCTGACCCAGGTGGGCAGCAGCAACCAGTCCCTGCCCCCCCCCCCTCCCCCTCCCCTAGTCCCTGCCCCCCCCCCCTCCCCCCCTAGCCCTGAGGCCCGCCCCCTCTGCTGCTGCAGCTCCTGGCAGCGAGTGGGAGTTGCGGGCAGGTGGGCTGCTCCCCCCGCCCGCCTCCCCCTTCCGGCTGCTGTGCTGGCGGCTGGCTGAGCAGCTGAGGCTGATGACCTCGACCCCCGCCCGGCCTCAGGATCAACCCAAGGTACATGCACCTGGGGCCAAGGGAGGGGCAGGGGGCCTTCTTGGCATCAGGGGGTGGGGAGTGGGGTGTGTGGGGGGGGGGGGGGAGGGGGGGGGAGGAGGGGGGGGAGGAGGGAGCCCGGCATGTGTGGGAGAGGGTGCCTGGGTGTCTGGGTCCACCCCGCTGCTCCACCGTGTGGACAGTGGAAGCCAGGCTGAGGGCTGAGGGCTGAGGGCTAAGGGCTGAGGGCTAAGGGCTAAGGGGCTCGTCCTGGGTTGAGTTTGTAGGTGTGTAGGCGGCTTCACCTCGTAGGGGCAGAGGCGGGGGGGTGAGGGGGTGTGATGTCCTGCTGGCCAGGCAGCGCTAGGCTGGCTGGGTTGCTCATGTGTGGCTGCTTGTGCTTGGGGCTCTTGCACAGGCCGGGGTCAAGGCAGGGGGCGGGGGCGGGGGCGGGGGCGTGCTGTTGACGGCTGAGCGGCTGCTGAGTGAGATTGGCATCCTGTTCGTGGAGGGCTTCGAGACCACCGGCCACACCATCAGCTGGACGCTGCTCAACATCGCCACAGTCCCCGGTGAGCAGCTGGAGGGAAGCGTCCCGGCCAGGGTTCGAACCCTGCACCTGTGGTCTGGGGTCAGAGATCCGGGCATGTGCCTGCAGTGATCAGATCAGTGGCCTGCCCATCCTGTCTGGCAGTCTATGGCTGTTCCATGGCCCAGAGGGGGTGGGCGCAGCAGCAGGCTTGGCAGCACTGGGCACAGCACCACTGCCACTGCCCATCACCTGAGGTGCTTGGTGGTTGGCTTGGCGCCAGGGGTGCTCGGTGCGAGTGTGATGAAGAAGGGGGAAGGGGTGATGTGATTACGAGAATGTGTGTGATGAGTGTAAGTCACACTGTCCAGATTGTATCCCACTGTCCAGATTGTATGTCCAGACTGTATCCCCTGACCTTGGCTGCAGGCGTGCAAGACAAGGTGGCGGCTGAGCTGGAGAGCCTGGGCCTGCTGGCTACCCCTGCCTCAGCTGCCCTACCCGCTGGAGGCCGGCACAAGGCCGAGCCGCAGCTCCCGGCAGACCTCTCCCCCTCCTCCGACACCACCTCCCCTGGCAGCCCCTGGGATGCAGGGGACCCCGCCACGGCTGCAGTGGAGGCGGCGGCGGCAGCAGCGGCGGCAGCAGCAGCCGCCCTCCACCGCCTGGCTGCTCCTGCGGGGGACCAGGCCGCTAGGCTTGCGGCAAAGAGTGGGACGGGGGGCGCTGCTGCTGCTGCTGCTCCGGCGGCGGCGGGGATGGAGGTGGAGCGGCCGAGCTGCTGGCCCCTGCCCCGCAGTGTGGAGCTGGACGACCTGCCCCGCCTCAAGTACTTGAACGCATGCATCAAGGAGGCCATGCGCATGCTGCCTGTGGTCAGCGTCATGGGCAGGTGGGGTGGGCAAGCACGCTTCTGCCCCCCTCCCCTCCTCACCCCCCTCCCTCCCCTTCCACCCTTTCCTCACTCCATTCCCCCCATCCTCCTCCCCCCTGCTTGTCGCCTGCTGCTCTCCTCACACCCACATCCCTCTTACCTTCCCTCCACCTTCCCCCCACCTTCCCCCCACCTTCCCCTCACCTTCCCCTCACCTTCCTCACCTGTCCCTGTCCTGGCCGCAGGACCAGTGGCGATGCGCCGCTCCAGCTGGGCCCCTACACGCTGCCGCCCCGCACCACTGTGGGCATCCCCCTGTACGCCATACAGAATGCAGACGCAAACTGGGAGCGGGCCGCGGAGTTCTTGCCGGAGCGCTGGATGAAGGTGAGCTGCCCACCCCCCTGCTGCAGCCAGCCCACAGCCCCCATGCTGCAGCCAGCCCACCGCCAGCCCAGCAGCGCGTGTGTCTGCCCTCCCCCTCACGCCTCACTCCCCCTGGCCCTCAGCGACGCGGTGCCCATGACCATGTGGTGCATGCACTCGGCCTGTGACATGCCCAGCCTCGTCTGTCCCCCCCTGTCATATCCCTAACCCACGGTCATGCAGGTGATCGCATCACATCGCCACCCCAGCTGCTGCTCTGTGATGTCCACTGTGATTCCTGAGGGCAGCCTGGCGCCAGGGTTGAGGCGGAGGGGGGGCCGGGGCCCCATGGCCATGTGCTGCCGCCACATGCGGCCGGCCCTGACCTATGAGTCTGCTGCCGGCCGGGTCAGCACCACCTTAGCTGTTATGCCGCACCAGCTGCCTACCTGGGCCTGGCGTTGCCGTCTGGCTGCGTCTGCTGTTGAGGCCTGCCTGGCGCCCCCTTGCTTCAAGGAGGGGGGGCAAGCGGCGCATGGCCGGGGTTGCAGGGGGTGCCGCCGCAATGCAGTGCAGGGCGCCGGCTGTGAGCCTGAACTTGAGTGCTGCTGCGGGCCCTGGGTCTGAGGCTGTTGAGCGTAGCCTGGTGCTGTGAGGGGGGGGGCAAGGGGCGCATGGCTGGGCACATGTGTCTGTTGCTGCCAGCACTGCGCCTGGAGCCCTGCCATGCTTGACGCTGTGATGATGTGATGAGGTGGAGGATGGTGATGAAGTGGGTGAGGATGTGGATGGCGGTGGCGGTGGAAATGGTGGTGGTGGTGATAGTGGTGGTGATAGTGGTGGTGATGGTGGTGGTGATTGCGGTGGTGGTGGTGGTGCCAGTGCTGCCCGCTGGGTCTGCAGGTGCCAGTGGAGGCGTATGTGGTGGCGCACATGCCCCCCCTGAGCCCGCCAGGGTCATGCCTAGACAGCCACACAGGTGCAACAAAGGGGGGGGAGGCGGTGACGGCAGCAGCTGCTGAGGCCCAGGACGCGCTGGAGGGCGAGGAAAGGGCCGGGGGGCTGGGGGGCGGGCAGCGTGACGAGATCCGGTTTATGCCTTTCAGTGAGGGCCCAAGGTGGGATGGGGGTCACCAGGGGGTGGGGGGAGGGGGGAGGGGGGGGGGGGGGGCAGGTGTTTAGGGTGGGAGGGCAGGCTGCATGTGGGCCTCTGTGACCTGGAGCTGTCGCTGTCTAGGTGCTGCCCCTGGCCCTCCCCTGCTGCCCTGACCCCCTTAGCAACCCCTGCTGCCCTGCCCCCCTCTGGGCTGCTTTGCCCCGCCCTGCTAGGAACTGCGTGGGTCAAACGCTCGCTCGCATTGAAGTGGTGGCGGTGCTGGCTGGTCTGCTGGGGGCCTTCAGGCTGGAGCTGGCGCCCGAGGTAAGCCCCAGGCCCCATCAGGTATGAGCCACCCCCTGACCCCTCCATTCCCCCCCCTCATCCCCCCCTCACCCTCCCCCCCCCCCCCCCTCATCCCCCCCTCACCCTGCGCTGCTCCACCTCCACCCTCGACCTTCTAGAAGTCGCTGCGGGGTGACCTCCCGTTAACCCCCTGAGGGCCTTCAGCTCCCGCACGCCCCCTCCCTGGCACAGCTGCCTCTGCTGCTGCCCCCTCCCTCCCTCCCCCTTGTGCCTTCTCCTGACGCCTGCAAGATAGATGCAAGTCGACCAGCTGCCCCTGCTATCTGCCCCCCTCCTCCTCCTGACCCTATCTCCCTCCCGCCTGGCTGCAGATGGGCGGTCGCGAGGGTGTGCGGAAGCGGGAGAGCACGCTGCTGACGCTGCAGGTGCGCGGCTCCCAGGGCTTGCGTATGGCGCTTACCCCGCGCTGGCTGCCCTGACCAGCCGCCACCAAGCCACTCCAGGCTGAGGGGCCCTGACCGCCCACCTTCTTCGCAACATGGCACGCATGGCATCATCGGCGCATGCAGTTAATCAATGCAGGGACCCTGCCACGGTGAGTCAGCCCTGCCCTGACCCGCCGCAACAGTCATGGTGCGGGGGGGGTGGGCTGGAAGAACTGTGGTGCAAGACGGTCATACGGAAGCATGTCATCATTGCAGCAATGACCATGCTCTGTGTGGCAAGCTAGCATGGTGTCCATGCGTATGGGGGCTTTCATACCATTTAATCAGGAAGTTTAATATGGGGGAGAATCAGAGCTCAGACAGGGCAGTTGCATTAAGGCTGACGAACGATTGTGAGGCACAGCCTCCCCCATGCCCTCACACAAGTGTGTGTGTCAGCTCGGTCGCTCTATTGACCTGGACGGGATCATCCCAATGCCTGAACACACCTTGAGCTTGGCACAGGGACGCAGAAGTGCCCACAGGCTTGACGTCATCATGGGCCATCTAACCCTCCCCTGGATCACTCCTTATGAGTGGCACGGGTCGCGCTTGGGATCTTAGGCTTGCATGACTTGTATGTGTTGTGCGCTATCATGGCCATGAGGTGCAGCATGAGCACGGGGAATTTGCATTTGTCAGACTGGGTTATGATGACGCTCGACTGCTCATGTGTGGGAAGTCGTGGGCCACCAGCGTCAAGGTGCCCCGCAACCATTTCTTGGCCTGATGCTCACAAGCGCTGGCATGTGCCTCAATTGAGTGCACTTAGCAACGCCGAGGAGTTTGACAACAGGATGCGTCACTAGGCTGAATGCATGATGGTAGTTGCCTAGAAAGTTTGCCTCTGTAAGTGAAGTTGAAAGTTGAGGTGTTGTGTAAGGTTGACATGACAGCTGCTGCGAATGTGTGCATGCGAAGTATCCTAGACGTCATGCGAACGCATTGTACGAGGGCTAGATGAGACATCTGCTGCGGGAGCTGCACGTTGTCCGTCTGAAAGCGGCAGGAGTCCTGGCAAGCTCAAATAGAAGAGTACCCGTTAGAGAAACGTCCACAACCTCTTGCCCAACCCCAACTTACATTTACCTCTTCTCTATAAGCTCCTTTTCCTTTGGTCCCAGAGTTCTCTTCTCCTAGTTTGTTTCCCTCTTTTGCTTTACGTCCAGTTCAACTCTTCGGCGTTCTACCTTTGGAGGTTGGCTTGTATCCATCCAAGCCCTGCCTCTTCAGTGTAACAACTACTACTACTACATACATTGCTCCCCATCTAACGGTGCATTGCCTACAACATGGTAGTTAATTTTCTGCATCAGGTCACGGTCAGGGCTGTGAAGACGACTAGACGAAAGGACTAGACTGTAGACGAACAGACGAGAGACGGATTGTCTACTCGTCTATAGACGACAACCGAACCGTCTGCTACATTTTCGGCTGCATGCGTCCAACATTTTGCTTTTGCTAAGCTTCTTCTGTTCTTCCTATTTACATCTTTGTAAACGAAGGCAATCCTCCATCTCACATCTGATGCATGAGCTCAGAGAGACATAATGTAGACAAGCCAGAGCTGAGGAAGTATTGCAACCCACGAGCTCTTAGCCGGTCTTACAATACGCACGTGTCCGGTACCGTCTCCACCTGAGATTGGTGACAACAGCAAACCATGGTCATGCAAAGCTACCCAGTCTAAGTTTTGCATCTTGCACCCCAGCCTCGCCACAGCTGCTCCAACGCCATAGCCACTGCCTGATCTGCTTGGCTGCCATCAACAGTGACCAGCCGGGACAGGACCTGCTCAGCTTGGCTGAACTGGGCAGGGATGAACTGGAAGTCCAACATCTTGTAGCGAAACAATGGCTGCCAACAATGGCTGCCAAGTACAGCACCTGGCTGTCACCATACCACAAGCGCGCTTTGAAAAGGGGAAGAGCTTCTGCTAGCAGCTCCCTACTGCCAGCCAGCCAAGCTTGGCTGTATTCCTACTGCTGCAGCTCTTGCTGCCGCCCCAGCCAAGACAAGGCGATGGCCACTGGGGTGCCTGCGAGGTGTGGCTGCACGCAGAAGAGTGAGGGGTCTGCAAACTGGGAGGGGGTGGTTTGCTGCTTGGCAGCCACCAAACACGCGTGCAGTGATTGTAGCTGCCCTTGAGCCACCAACGCAGCGGGGTCTTGCTTGCTCACCATGGCCCCCCCTGCTTGCTGTTCATAGTGCTTTTCAGCAACTGTCGCGCCGAAGAACACATCTGCCATGTTTGCTGTGTCAGACTGGATGTCAACCTGAGACCAGCCGTCAACGGTGATAGCCACAAAGGGCAAAGCAGCCAGCCTGCTTGCCACTTCAGCCTTGACAGCTGCGTACTCCTCCAATAGCATGTGGCCGCTCAACTGTAGCATCATCAGGTCAAGAATATCATGTAAGTAGGCCAACAAGACGAGCACAACCAATTCGGAACAAACAAGAAGGCAAAGCCACCAAGTAGACACCGTACAAGTATTAGTGCACAAGAAGACAACACCCACCGAGTAGCGAGACGGCAGCACAAACGATGAACGAAGGCTTGGAACGTTGGCGAATCCACCACGCTGAAGGGGATAGCTTCGTGCACAACCCAGTTGAACAAAGCATGGGCTGGCGTCAGGAGTCTTGGGTCGAGCTTGCTGCCAGCTTGCTGGCTACGCAACTCTCAGTCTTTGCTGTTTTCGGCTGCAGCAGCACTCGATACGGAGTTCATTGTGGACGACAGCAGTGGGCATGGAAGGCTGATGCATCGCCGCCTCCTGCTGCTGCATCGCCTACGCGCATTTGATGAGCCTGGCGGATCCATCGCAGTGTACAACGCTCAGCAGTCACAGGGACGGTCACACGGATTGACAGACGAAGACGGGTGGTTGAGACGAAAAGACGTCTTGTCACAGCCCTGGTCACGGTACGAACATGCATTGCATGGGTTACACTTCGGGTTGTGAGTTGCATTGTGCTCAGCAGGGGTGCAGGAAGGGAGCAGGGAGCAGGGAGCTCCATCTAGCACACCCTAGGGAGCAGGGAGCATGGAGCAGGGAGCTCCATGCGGCGTGGCCCTCAGATGTTGTGGGTGGCGCTTTAGCCTTCCCACTACGCCAGGTGGACTCCTTGGCATGTCCGGCATGTAAAATTTGGCAGTATAGCAGACGCTGAACAAAGTAAACATGCCACCTACTGACCTGCTGACGAGGCGGCTATGTAGGCTGTGGGGTAGCGTCGTTCAGTCCGTGCGTGCGGCATGCGGACAACCCCCTCGCTCACGACCAGCGTTGTCAAGCTTTCATGCCCCCATCCTGCACCCCTCCCCCCTTCCTCCCCTCCGGCCCTACACCGCCACCGTCCACCTCATCCTCCCCTCTCACGCCACCCTCCATCCACTTTGAAGGCTAGGTGCTCAAGGTCGCCTGCCCCCAGGGGGGCACACAAAGCAATGATGAGCTTCGTGCACTCTTTACCCCCCCCCCCCCCCCCCCCTACTCCCAATGCATCGCACCAGCACTCAGCACACGGCTACCGCCTTTGCCCAGCACATACACTAGGCCCCCTGCCTTGCGCCGCTCGACATCTTTCGTGAGGTCCACCTTCTGGCAAATGCAGCAGAAGAGGGCTCAGCGGTTGTCTCTTGCGTCACCACTCTCACCACCCACACATAAAGTCACACCTCACATCCCACACTCAGGGTCGGTTTGTATGGCTTAGGCCAGCTTAGGCCATCACAGAATCACATATTCGTTGTTAATGGCTCGCACCCCTCACACCCCCTCACACCCCGTCACATTCCCTCACATCCCTCGCACTCCCTCACAGCGTGGACAGGTTCTCCTTGCCATGCACCAGCGCCAGGCCCGCCATGGCCAGCAGCCGCAGCCCCTCACATACGCCCACCCCAATCAGCAGGTTGCCGGCTGCGGCGGCGGTGGGGCACGGGCAGCAGCAAGGCGGGGCAGCAGGGCATCAGCGTGTCGCAGCCAGGCAGGGGCAGCAGGTCAATGCAGCAGCGATGGGGCAGGGCCAGGCGAGCAGCAGGCAGGGGGAGCAGTGTGGGGCAGCAGGGCGGGGTAGCAGGGCATCAGGGGCATCAGGGAGGTGTGAAGGCCACTGACTGTTGCTGTAGTCGATCTGTGAGGTGAAGCCCACGATGAGCACGATGAAGGGCACCACTGTGCCCACGAAGATGGTCAACAGCTGCCTGCAGCCAGGCCAGTGGGCAGCACTAGCTGTGAGGGAGCCGCCAGCAGCTGAGCTAGCAGCGGCAGCAGCAGGCAGCAGCAGCAGGAGGCTGCGAGGGGGACACGTGGCAGCAGAGACAGACAAGGGGTGGGCGGGCAGCAGCAGCAGCAGGAGGAGAGCGTGCCACAGCTGTCAAGGCCTGAAGTGCAGGGGGTAGGGCAGCAGGGCAAGGCGTGTGGGCTCTTGTGAATCCGTAGCTGGGCAGCGCTGCAGGCTGCAGGGCTGTGCAGGTGAGGGGGTGGGCAGCTCCAGGCAGGGGGCGCGGCGCAGTCTCACCAGATGGCCACCAGCTCGCGTGTGGGGAGGGTCTGGAACGCCAGCAGCCCCACCAGCTGGCTGCGGCAGGCAGGCCACGGCAGCGCCGGTCAGCAACAGAGCAG
>JASKMD010000008.1:17645666-17647377 GCA_030144725.1 Haematococcus lacustris | reverse complement strand
CCTAACCCTAACCCTAACCCTAACCCTAACCCTAACCCTAACCCTAACCCTAACCCTAACCCTAACCCTAACCCTAACCCTAACCCTAACCCTAACCCTAACCCTAACCCTAACCCTAACCCTAACCCTAACCCTAACCCTAACCCTAACCCTAACCCTAACCCTAACCCTAACCCTAACCCTAACCCTAACCCTAACCCTAACCCTAACCCTAACCCTAACCCTAACCCTAACCCTAACCCTAACCCTAACCCTAACCCTAACCCTAACCCTAACCCTAACCCTAACCCTAACCCTAACCCTAACCCTAACCCTAACCCTAACCCTAACCCTAACCCTAACCCTAACCCTAACCCTAACCCTAACCCTAACCCTAACCCTAACCCTAACCCTAACCCTAACCCTAACCCTAACCCTAACCCTAACCCTAACCCTAACCCTAACCCTAACCCTAACCCTAACCCTAACCCTAACCCTAACCCTAACCCTAACCCTAACCCTAACCCTAACCCTAACCCTAACCCTAACCCTAACCCTAACCCTAACCCTAACCCTAACCCTAACCCTAACCCTAACCCTAACCCTAACCCTAACCCTAACCCTAACCCTAACCCTAACCCTAACCCTAACCCTAACCCTAACCCTAACCCTAACCCTAACCCTAACCCTAACCCTAACCCTAACCCTAACCCTAACCCTAACCCTAACCCTAACCCTAACCCTAACCCTAACCCTAACCCTAACCCTAACCCTAACCCTAACCCTAACCCTAACCCTAACCCTAACCCTAACCCTAACCCTAACCCTAACCCTAACCCTAACCCTAACCCTAACCCTAACCCTAACCCTAACCCTAACCCTAACCCTAACCCTAACCCTAACCCTAACCCTAACCCTAACCCTAACCCTAACCCTAACCCTAACCCTAACCCTAACCCTAACCCTAACCCTAACCCTAACCCTAACCCTAACCCTAACCCTAACCCTAACCCTAACCCTAACCCTAACCCTAACCCTAACCCTAACCCTAACCCTAACCCTAACCCTAACCCTAACCCTAACCCTAACCCTAACCCTAACCCTAACCCTAACCCTAACCCTAACCCTAACCCTAACCCTAACCCTAACCCTAACCCTAACCCTAACCCTAACCCTAACCCTAACCCTAACCCTAACCCTAACCCTAACCCTAACCCTAACCCTAACCCTAACCCTAACCCTAACCCTAACCCTAACCCTAACCCTAACCCTAACCCTAACCCTAACCCTAACCCTAACCCTAACCCTAACCCTAACCCTAACCCTAACCCTAACCCTAACCCTAACCCTAACCCTAACCCTAACCCTAACCCTAACCCTAACCCTAACCCTAACCCTAACCCTAACCCTAACCCTAACCCTAACCCTAACCCTAACCCTAACCCTAACCCTAACCCTAACCCTAACCCTAACCCTAACCCTAACCCTAACCCTAACCCTAACCCTAACCCTAACCCTAACCCTAACCCTAACCCTAACCCTAACCCTAACCCTAACCCTAACCCTAACCCTAACCCTAACCCTAACCCTAACCCTAACCCTAACCCTAACCCTAACCCTAACCCTAACCCTAACCCTAACCCTAACCCTAACCCTAACCCTAACCCTAACCCTAACCCTAACCCTAACCCTAACCCTAACCCTAACCCTAACCCTAACCCTAACCCTAACC